>VKOC01015411.1:0-26382 GCA_009364415.1 Spea multiplicata | reverse complement strand
AACAGCAAATATATCAAAAAATGGGGCGCATAAACATGTAAAAGAAAAAAACAGAAATACAATAGTGTAATAAATTCAAAAGTGAAAAATATGGAGATAAATAACGTGATGCACTCACAAAGGTAATATGTAACAGAGGCCCATCAGATAAGGAAAATTCTTCTGAATGTCTGAAATGTAAAAAAGAAGACCAAAAATGGTGCAGTATCGGGAAACTATATTTAATAAGGAAAAGGGCTCATAAGAACTCACAAATAAGATGGCATAACCGATATGTTATGCAAAAAAACGGAATTAAAACGTCCAAACGATCAAAGAAGTCCAGATACAATCAAGTCTCAACGCGTTTCGCCAAGCTTCGTTGGCTTCTTCAGGAGAAAAAGTAAAGGTATTCCAGTTGTACACTTTATGAGGAGTGTTGTGTTTGGGAGCTGCTCATCTTATTAGGGTATTTATATTTACATTTATATTTTTCACGTGGAGGTGTGTTTCTTTGTTATATTATCACTACAATAAAGTAGACATAGCGACTCTGGCACTATACATTCACACACACTAACTCTAGCACTATACATAGACATATACACTGATACTACAATATACACCCCACCACTGCCTACCATCGTGAATCCGGCACCCTATGCTTCATGATGGCAACCCGGCAAAACCCTGGGTTTGTCGAGCCATGGCATAGGTACAGAAATAGCTAAACCACAACATGTGACACATAGGTTGAAAAATAGCTTGAGACTGGTGTGCACAAATGCCAGTAATTTAGTGAATAAGATCCCTGTACTTACTGCATTGATAACAAGCGATAATGTGGTTTTAGTGGCAATTATTAAGCCAAATTATAGGGATGCTGCTATATTAGGATACATTTTATACAGAAAGGATAGAGATGGCAAGAAAGGAGGAGGTAAATCTTATACAGGGTAAACTTAGAGACAGTTTGGGTATCTTTAGTAACAAAGTGGTTGTTGTCATTGGTGTGATATATAGACCCCATGGACATACAAAGGAGCTCAACCATCTGTTAGTAAGTTAAGAAATTACTAAAATGTCAAGGTGGGGTTACCATTATATAAGACTAATCTCACTGATTAAAAAACCAAAATGGAAAACAAACCAGCTAGGCCATCCAGAAGTAAAGCTATCCTTAATTCTTAATAGGGATTGGGTCTGAGACAATTGGTAGAGTAGCCGAGAAGGAAGGATTTCAGTTTAGCTAGATTTAGTATTTAGGCTATCACTGTCGGTGATCATCTTTCATTGTGGTTTAATATAAGGACAGGTTTTATTGAACCACACTAAAACATTTTTGATTTCAGAAAGTTTTAAATAAAACTGCAGTCTTCAAGGGACGATGCAGTACGAGGACGCCAGTCCTGAAGGGGTTAAATAAATTCTTCAGTTCCATTTTTACAGAGGATGGTGAGGGAGCTCAGTTAGCAAAAAGAAATTGGGTGGCATGTAAAACAAGCACCTTTACAGAGGAAGAAGTCCTACTTGAACTAACCAAAGTAAATGCAGACAAATCCATGGGACCCACTTTGGACACCACCAAAGTCATTTGAAGAGCTACAGACTATCCTAGCAAAATGACTACCTGGCTTATTTAACCAGTCGCTATTGGCAGGTGTAGTCCCAGAAGACTGGAAGCTGGGAATGTTAGTTCTGCTTCACAAAAAACATAGCAGGGAGGACTCTGACCCACATAGCAAATGTATAAATAAATTGCAGTCTTTGGGTTTGGAAGTCAAAATAGTTGAATAATGCAATTTTTGAGTGACAGAAGGTTGTAGTTAATGGTGTATATTCTACGGGGTACCTCTGGAATTAGTATTGGAATCAGTACTTTTTAATATTTCAATTAGTGATGTAGAATGTCTTAATATTAAGGTCTTGTTGGAAATGATACAGAAGTCGGCAACAAAGTTGACCTTCCAGGTGGAGCAAGTCAAATGGCAAATTATTTAAGTAAATTTGAAGTATGGTCAAGGGTCTGGCAGCTGCAGTTTAATGTTGACAAATGTGAAAAAAGGAATGTATAGTGAGTATTTAATAAGTAAATAAATTGTTGTTTCACCTTTTTTAATGTTACAGGATACAAGGGAAACAAATATTAGCACCTTCAGATGATGGATATAGCTGGCATCCCAGTTACCCATGTTCAGCATCTGTATCTACTCCAAAAGGTTGTGCCAGTGCAAGAGATGTCAGCGAGTGAGTAGTTTGTCTAAAGAAATGCCTGTGTAAATATCTGTGTTTTGGGGGAAAGCTTTTATCAAAGAGATCGGTGTCCCCGGTATTACAGATTCTGTCCCACTGCTTTCTTATGTGGTTATTTGAAGAGCTCTTCTCAGCCGTTATGACTGAAGACTGGCAAGGGAGCAGAGAACAAGATATCAGTGCAAGTTAAATGACAGTTTCTATTTTTCATGGAGGGCCCAGAGGTGAAGAGATTATTGATCCCTTTGGGACCCTGGTATTCCCTGCTCTCCTCTCACTGAAAGGGAAAATTGGGTCTATTTACAAAAGGGAGTGTGGCTGGAGAGTTTCAGCTCCCTAAGTTCATTATTCATTACAGAGGGCAAACACAGCAAGGAAGGCTGAGCGTAAAGCGTAATTCATTTGGATTTTGCATTATACGGAGCCAGGTGAGCCATTCCTACAGCAGAAGCTAATTGGGGATGGCCCTTTATAATGATTTCTTAAATTAAGTTGTTGAAACCACAACTCTCCCTTTAGAAAGTAGACGCAAGTCATCCATAACTGTTTTTGAATTATACAAATGTACATGCCAAACAGAAACAATGCATCAATATGCTGCCCCTGTCCATTACTGTTACCCTTTTCTTGTTTTTCAGGCTGGGTGTTTTTGGTTCGAGATGTTCATTTGCCATTGCAAATGATCCAAACACTGATGTCTCTTTTTCCTTGAGTTGCGATAAAGAGTTAGAGGATGAAGTAGGGGTGATCGTGTCCGAAGGTGTTATGGAAGAATATTTAGCTTTTGACTGCAGAAATAAGTGAGTAATGTTTTGGCTTTTTTTTACAAACCTTTCAAAGTTCCTGTCTAAAGCTAATGGTAAAGCTATAATGGTTTAACGGCAATGGGAATGGTTTTTTTATGAAAGCAGTTATCTAATGATAAAAATGTATGTTTTGTGAAACCCTAAGACATTTGAGCCTTGCTGGCACACCTGCAGTTTAAGGAAGGTCACACAGAACCAATATGCCAATCCAGAGGAGGGATTTGAGCTCTGCTGCAGTTTGCTCTCCTCCATGTTTACCCAGTTGTTGTGCTAAACACGTGCCTGTATCTATCATAGATTACTGGTGCAGTATCTTGGCAGGGGCATCCACTTGTAGGGAAGGTAGCCATAGTAATAAATTGTCTCCATTTGTAAACAATTTGTCTTATTGTGAGATTGTTCTGTTAGCCGTAGTACACATCAGCAGATCCTTTTTGTAAAGAGCAAACCCAAAATATTTGAGTTGGGTTTTTTTTTGTCAAGTAGCTCTAAAACACTCCTCCCGTTAAAGTAATTGGACTCCAGGCTTGCTAACACTGTGAATCTTGTGTTTGTTCATTATTGTAACTTGAATGAAGACTGATTTATACATCAATGCTGGTGTGCTATGAAGTTGTATTATGACATCTGACTTTCTAAACCAAAAATGGTTTTTTCCCTGTAGCAAATATTTTAGTATGCAACAGAACTGCTCACATAAAAGCTCTTTGGGCATGGTGGGATTAGAATTTTCCTTCCATAATAATTATTCTGTGGTCATTGGAGTTGTAGTTTCAGAAGTAGCTTTGTGGCTACCAGGGCCCTCTCTAAGGTTTGTAGAGTTCTAGGTGGCTCCAACTCCCAAGCACTTGATTACAACCGCAGATGGAAAAGGTGGACGTCCTTCACCAGCTTGGTGGCCTGTATAGTGCGGCCAGTTGTGTTGGCTACTGCTGTAATATTTTCTAATTTAACTCTTTTAGCTCCATGTCCACTCGTTTTTGTTTTTAGATAAACATAGCCGTTTTCAAGCCGGTAAGCAGAATTATTTCTTTCACAGAGACGATGAGCTTTTTGAATGGTCTAGAGCTGCTTCCTTAGATACTCTGAAAATGGGCCATCCGCCAATATCTCCAAAATACTGTAACAAGGTGGCTGTTTTGGCTTTTCTGTTTGATGATGTCTGGAGAGAAGTGGTAGCGAGCTTGGAAGAGCTTGTCTGCAGGCATTGGGAGGAATCGATTACAGGTAAGATGACATTTGACCCCATCAGTAAATGCTTTATTTAGTAAGACTTACTCAGGGGTAAATGGGATATTATTAGTATTATTATTTATTACTTATGTTTGCTGTGTCACATAGACATGTTGGGATAAAAGTAAGTATCCAGTGTATTGACCTGGACCACTTTAGAAATGCATGTAAGCACTCGCCAATCATGCAGAATTATCAAATATGTTGAATGGTGTTTCTTGTTGGAACTACACATGCTTGAGTCATTCACATTATTTAGTTTTTTTGTTGGATAAGTTAATTCATGTTATTACTTTTTCTTTTATTCCTTAGATGACGACACACATGCCATAGCTATCAAGACAACTAGGGTAGAATGTGTTAATCTGTATGCACCATCTCCACGTCTTCCGCTTGTCCTCCCACCAGTTACTAACGCCAGAATTCCTGCCATCTCCCCAAAGCTGGTAAAATGCACTCTTTTGACTCTTCTCCTTTGCTATCTAAGAAAGTCTCTGCTTAGATACCGTATAACTAATAGCTCAGCTTTTATTCTGTGTGCATGTGTATTTGTTCTGTAAAACATATTTTAAATGTATTAATGTATTAGTATATTTTATCTCAGCTGGCCCTAGATGACACGTTCATTTACTATTCTAAAAGTGGTAATTTTGTATTTATCTACTGGATTGTTATATTTTTATGGTCATTCTTTTCATGTTATCCCTATGATGCTGATACGATTGTGTGTGTATATGTATGTATGTATATATATATATATATATATATATCTTTTTTTTAACTCTTTTGGTAACTTGTATAGCTTTTATGCTGACATGTTTGTAATGTTCAATATTCTGCAAATTTACATGTTACACATTGCCTTTATGCTTGGCATTATAACTTTTTTCTACTTTTTGCAAGCTAATTTTCCTAAAACTTAGCTACTTATTAGAAGATGTATAACCTCAGTTCTGTTTGTTTCTTTCCTTCTTTTTTATCCCCATGTCTCTGTTTTGGCTTTTGTTAACCCCTTAACATCCAGTGACGGGTCAGGCACGTCACGCAAAAACGGTCACTTAACGACCAATGACGTGCCTCTACGATCACTTTCTTCGCTTAAACGACGGTGTTGCTGTAATGCCTCGATGTCGAGGCATTCAGCAACACCGAGAATGGCATTAAGGGCCCGTTTTAAAAGAGTTTGGGAGGCGATCAACCCTCGGTCCCAAAGGATACGAAAGGTAAAAAACAGTCCTTAAGGGGTTATTATGCTAGCATTCAAAGTGTAACCACATAGCTAAGGGTAAAAAGAACGGAAAACATTCTCATGTATGTATGGCTGAAAGTATTCCAAGTATAAGCAGAGTTATTATAAATATTTGCCGTAACTTGTTCTTTGCTACCACATTATTTTGATAAGAACAAAAACATTCGAATAGCATAGTTAGTTTTTTTTTCGGTCTGCTTTTTGTCAACAGTGTGCAGTAACCAGTTATTATTATTTTGCAGTCCACTCACTCTCATGGTGGAAATATTGCAGCTCCACGACATCTTAACGACTTAATGGTTATTCATGGGATCCCTCTACAACAGAGAAATCTGCCTCTAATGGAAAAAGTTCTGTGAGTGCTGGTGACCCCTGTACTGATTTGTACCTTCAAACTTTTTTAAAATAATTTGATTTGTAAATTGATACAAATTCTGCAAATTCTGTATCCATCTTTGTTGATTCAACTGCTCCTTTGTTGATTTTTATTATTTGTATTATTTAAGGCAGATAATGATTCTGAGTGAATGACTTCTCCAGAGATAAAGATTAAAATGTGCACACGTTTTGGGTGTTATCCAAATTAATCCAGAACATTCTAGATTGTTTTGATGTAAATCTTTGATGCAAATAGAATGTGTTTGAGATAAGAAGTACAATTTTTTTCATTTTAAAATTTCTGATCGCATACCTGTGATTTCATACTCCACAGGGATTCCGAGGAGAAGTCTCCATTGAGACCCACATCTGCTGCCGTAATCTCTGGCAAACCACGCCAAGGTCGCTCTCTGGAGCATAGCTCCTCATCTTTGTCTCATAATACTTCATCAGCTAGAAGGCGCAACCCTCCACGAACTTTACATCCCATCAACAACAATCCCTCTAGGTCTGGGACACCAAAGATGGAAGAAGTCATCAAGGGAACACGACTGTAAGTTTGGGAAGCATTTTTTGGTGATGCATAAAAATCATGTATTGTTTGCTCAACAGTATATTGTAGATGGGGATGCATTATGCAGGACTAAAGAACCGGATAAAAACAGCCACATTTGTAAATATTATACCTGTTTGTAATATACCAATCATGTTTTTTCCCCACTTAAGTATTAATTTAAAAACAAATCTGTGAGGTTAACTGTTTCATCTCCCCTGTGCCCATAATAACTCCTAAATGGCCGTTTTCACTTGACTAAGAATACTTAATTGTAAATAGTAGTTGTTTACTAGTTCAGTGCACTTATAAAACAGTGCACTTGTTTTTATGGGTTTTTTTGCAATATTTTACTGAAGCACCATCATCACGCCCAGTGAGGAATCTCAAGCCTCAAAGTTGTTGTTTTTTTCTAAATAAGCAATAGTGATGTGTTAAATTCCGTGGTTTTTATTTTTTAAAAAAATCTATGTAAAATTAAACTCACTAAATTCAAATATAATGTAGATGGCTTTTTGTTTGTTTTATATTTAATTCACCCATATGGAATAGAGGAGGTATTTCACTTCAAAGTATAGCAAACAGGCAGCTCTCCAGCACAACCTTGTCCCAAGCATTTGTCCTGATGAGAATTTTACTTCAATAACATCTTAAAAATGATTCTATATTTCACTCTGCTTACCTACTCAAGTCTTCGATATCACAAGGCTACACATATTGATAGATTTTGTTTTTATTGCTATCAGTCACACTACGTATGACCAGATGCCATGTTCCCCTCTGTCTTTCAACCGAAACAACCTCCTGCCACCGATTGGCACTACAGACTTAGAACGTCAAAGTACACTGGGATCGCAGAGACAGACGGTGAATATTCTATACTGTACTTGCTAAAATGTCCAGTAGTATCCATTCATATTTTTGATGTAAAAATCAACGGTACCACCTCCCTTGCGTTTTTTTTAGCTGCAGCATTGTAACCTTTCTTTTTGCACCTTGGATTTCTTTAATTACAGTAAAAAGGAGAATTTAATGGCACCTCATTACATCAGCAGAGGTATATCATACAGCAGGACTAGAACTAAATCCATCTAGCTTTTGTTGGACCGAATTTCCCAGTATGCTTGATGGTCTTGGAATTTGGGATTATGGCAACTAAGGAGGGTCACAACCAAACAGCTCTTCTATGTAAACAGTTTCTAAACATTTTTCCAACCAAGTACCACAGTAACTGATTTAGCCAAGAATTCCATATTTACAACTTTTTCATGTTTTTAGAATAAATAGCTCTGAAATATCTTCACCTTATGAAACAGATTTGGAGGTTTCCCTGGACGCATGTGGGATTCCCCAGTGTCTACCTACTTGAAAAATGTCCAAACCATTCTAATTTGGGTTGTCTACCTACTTGAAAAATGTCCAAACCATTCTAATTTGAGTTGCATCATTTCTAGTTTGTCCTGAACAGTATTTTATTGAGGCATCCTATACAATTCTGTGTTTTGTGGGGAGACGATAGGCATATGTTCACTAGTGTGTAATGTACAAATATGTGCATTTGTAACATCTAGGTCTTTAAACAACATATATTCTATTTTTTTCAGCCAGATACCCAATTGGAGCGATCCTTTGTAGTTTCTGATCACATAAATACTTTCCAGAATAGAAGAGGATCTGATGGAGTAGGTGAGATCTTTCTACTACTTTTAATTACTTACCTGCATCTTGATTTAGTTACTGTGAAGTTATTGTGTTTCCCATACAAACCTCTTAAGGACAAAGGGTTGTCCTTACCCTCATTATTGTACCGGCTTTGTGGTGAAGGGATTAAACCTCTGAAAATCCGAATGAGTTGAGGAAAGTCTCAATATTCAAGAAACATGGAATGTGATGGCAGCTAAGAACCATTCGACCCATCGAGTCTGTCCAAGACTCAACTCAAATCTTGATCAGTCCTTTAATTAGATTCAAGATAACTACAAGGCTTTCCCATGCATATTTAAATTCCCTCACTGCATTACCTTATTATCACTTGATGAGAGTTTGTTCCGTTTACCTGCCATTCACTTGGTAAAGTAAAACTTCCTTATGTTACATCTAAGCTTCTGACCCTCTAGTTTTAAACTATGGTCTCTAGTTCTTATATTTCCCCTCTGAAATTAACTTTTGTCCTCTACTTGAACTCCCCTTAAGTATTGAGATCACACCTTCCTCTTTTTTTCCTCCAAGCTATACATATTGAGATAGTGTTTCCTGATATTTTTTATTCTGCAGATACTTACACTTTTCCTCTGGGACCTCTTTTTTAACCATTAATTATGTGTATAGCACTTAGGCTCTGTTTCTACCTGTATACACCTGTCAGATTACCTTAGACATCTGGAAAAAACATACGTCCTGTACACAATGAGGTAACCAAGCTTCTTTTGGGTTTGATCTTCAACTGGGGCTATTTGGCTAATGAAGTTCTTATGGGGACAGAGTAATGTATATGTGCATGACTGTCCCTCCAATACACATCATGCAAAGCTCTATCTCAAAGCAATCTCTAAGGTGTAGAGAGTAGGAAGCAATGCCCTATAGAAAAAACAAAGTAAAAAAGCAAATAAATCTTTAGTGCACTTCTGTCATTACGATGAGACCATTTTCCTTTAATGCTGGTTATCCTATGGGCAGTATCCATACTCTATTCTTTAAAGACGGGATTGATTTTCAAATAGGCTTGTCTGAAATGCTTTTCTTTTTCCTAGGGATCAATACATTAAGTTTCACTATAAGTTATGCTGCATAAACATATTTTCCAATAGCTTGGTTAAGCATATGCTGTAAAACAATACGTTGGTGTACAGGAATGGTTTCAGATTAGTCTGATGTGATGAAGACATCTAACTACAGTTAAACAGCAGGTGTTGATTTTGGGTATCCTCTCAGTCTGGCAGATGTTAAGGCTTATCTAGAATCTATCTCCACATTAACAAAACGTTTAACACTTTTTAAGGCAGATTCTATCAGCATTGGTGTAACTGGGATCAGTTTAGGCACAGCTAGCGCATCTTCTGCCAGTTCTGTCCAATGGGGCCATTCTTTCAATGAATCCAAAGCCGAGAGAGAAGCTCACTCCTCAGGTAGGATATTCAAGATTGTTGAATGTAGACAGTGACTTTACTCTGCCGTGTGTGTATGTTCTCTGTATAAGAGGTGGCTAAATAATTTAAAACACAAGCCTTTGGTTAATAAGAGCAAGAGGTGGCTAAAATATATATTACAAAAACCAATGTCTTTCAGCTCTTTGTGGCAGGGAAGTTCTATATATATGCTGCCCACCAGAGTATTTTTCTTTGAAAACACTTTCTGGATTCTGTTCAGGGCAGTTTTTCAGGATCATTCTTTGTCTTTGTGACGGGGTTCCTTTATATAACTGAGATCCATTCTGTATGTATTTTTCATAAATAAATCAATAATATGCAGGTGCATGAGTATAATTCATGGAAATTAAATAAAATTTATATGAATGGCATTGAGTACATTGCATTCGATAAAACTGAATATATATTATATTTTTAAATGAAAATCTTTTACTGTTTATCTTGCTTTTATAGGAATCTCATTACATTTGCCACTAAGATCACACAGCCGGGGAGGATTTCTTACAAGAAGTAGACAAGGACTATAGGATTTTCCTGCATGATTTTCAGTGTGAAAATATATATTTTTTTTACTACTAAATATCTGTTTAACAAGATGTAAAAAAAAAAAAAGCCAAATGTTACATAGATGTACTCCTCAACTGGTAGGGCACATTACTATCTGTTACACGGGATGTTTCCAAAGTCACCTTAAAATGCTAAAAAAGGTCAGCACAGCCTTAAAAGCACCTTTAGCAGAACAACGGTTATGCAGAACAACATATATGTCTAATGTTTATAAATAAAATTTAAAGACATTTATGTTTGTGTTTACTAGATTTTAATCGTGCTAAATGTATTTGTGAAATTAGAACATTAAAGTACTAATACATACAAAACAGTAGTTAATGTAGAAAGAAAATGTAATTTTGAGAGTTACCATGAGGTCACTATGGCACCTTCACAAAATATAGTAAACTGGATTCACCAGCTCCACAGGTGGCAGAAGCAGTTTCTTGTTAAGTGGACTGACACTAATACACAAATCATAACAGCCTGCCTTTATCATTATCATATAACACAGCATATTGCAGATTGAATCTATTAGTAAATTAATTTTCTAAATTTATTTTGACTATTCAAACGCCACCTTTAAATAAATAAAGCCCTGAGTTCTCCACTTAGTAGGGCTCTGTTGAATTTTGGCTTTGAATAATGACATTTTGGATACTTGTTAGAAAAGTTGAAATACCTTTCATTACTAATTTTTTCTACTGTTTTCAATGTCTCACTTTAGGTTTTGACGAATACAACATACTAGCTCAGGAATTCGGTACACAGATTGTATGGTATAATGGCACCAAGCATTATTTCACTTTTCAAGTTGCTTATTTTTTCCCAGCACACTTCAGGTTTCTGACATATGTAGTATAAAATAGAAATATATATTTTTATAAATGTAATACTCGTATAGACCCAAGAGGGTTTGAAGATGAATGTATGCAGATTATTTATGTAATATGACAATATTACGAGCCTGAGATAATATCTCATTTGTGATTAGGCTTTGCCAGCTATGATATTCTTAATATAATTAGCCCACAAACTTCTCTGTCTGGACAACTTTAGAAAAATACTGATTTATAAGACAACCTCCCAAAATTTGAATATTAATTTAGAAAAATCTATAAAAATATCTCATTTGTGATTAGGCTTTGCCAGCTATGATATTCTTAATATAATTAGCCCACAAACTTCTCTGTCTGGACAACTTTAGAAAAATACTGATTTATAAGACAACCTCCCAAAATTTGAATATTAATTTAGAAAAATCTATAAAAATATAGAATATAAGACATAGCCTATAAGAAGTTTATTATGTAATATATTTATATAAACTATTTTTTCAGTATATTAATAAAAAACTATATTGACAAAATTGCATTTTTTTGTTTTTATTTCCTTTTATTTGCCAACCTACTGCCCCTCAGTTATGCCAGCATCTGCCCCACAAGCTTGCTACTCTGCCTCCCATAATATGCCACTTTTGCCCAGATATGACACTCTGCCCCCTGATATCCCCTTATACCTATATATGCTACTCTGCCCCCAGATATGGCCTTATATCCCATATATGCACTCTCGCCTTATATGACACTCTGCCCTCAGATATGGCACCTGCCCCTAGATACACTTATTCCCAGATATGGCCACTCTGCCCCCATATATGCCACTCTGCCCCCTGAATACCTTATACCCCTATATGCCACTCTGCCCCCCTGATATGCCTTCAGGACTTCACACTGACGTCAGAGGGAGGTCCCCCTGACGTCGGCGGGCAGTCCTGGCCGCGTCCGGAGCCCAGAAGTTCCCAGGTATGCCTATCAGTCATTGATATGTACTCTCCTACACACAGTGCCTTCCTTATTTACCTCATCAAAATGTGCCAAAAAGGCTGAAGTGGCACCAAAACATTGCAAAAAAATTAATAGATCTTAACAAAATTAAGAGTTCTCTTTTTCAAAATGCACATGTCTACTTTCTAATGTGTTGAGTTGTGGCATAATGTCGGTATAGGAAAATCTTTTGACTAGAGTACAACTCAATGATCACTCTTCTAAGCAGATGCTTACCTTGATTGTGTCATGATAACTGATCATTTTTTTTTTTAAATATTTTATTTACTATGATCACCACTGTAGCTTGGCACAGTGAACAGCAAGCAGACCACTGTGGTCCTGCATTCCTGATCGCAGTTCGTGTGATTAGTCAGCAGGGGGGGTTAGTCACAGATCACAAGCGATGCTGCAAATGTCTGGGGAGAGTCAGGCTGTCTTCCCATGAAAAATAAACAAGCCTTCCCTATGATCAAAATAAAGTATAACTGTTATTGTGTATTCAGTAAAAATCTAAGCTAAATCTAAATCCAAGCGAAACTAAAAAATATTCATAGTATACATATAGAGGACTGCTCTGAACCATCGTGGAGGAGTGATTGTTTTAACAGAGACAAGATAGTTAGCAATTTGATCAGAGCTGATTTTGCTGACAGCATACTGTATATTAAACAGTAGGTTCATTGAGGGAAATGATAGTGTATGAATCATCAAATAACTGCGAAGACTTGGGAATTCAGGAGTTAGTTTATGAATGAGTTAGCTGTATGCTAGTACTGTGTCTGCCTCCTAGTAGAGTATGGTATCAGTCATTTCTCTTTATTGTACAGGGTGGTGTCGGTGATGAAGTCTCTGCACTAATGCTCATAGCATACACTTACTATTAAATTGTACTGTGTTTTTCCTTTTAGGACATAGTAGTCAAACCAGATACACCTAGAGATTAAAATCAGGTTCAGCCTGTTTTGAAATTGTTGCATATTAATCTATTTAGCACAAGGGTGTTTTCAATATCATTAGATCCTGTTTGCCAGGACATTAATTGAACTTGATGGAAGTTGCAACCCACATGCACAGTTGTGCCAGGAAGTTTTAGCTTGTCTTTACTACACAATATAACTGCATGATAAAGTAGTTGTGCATCCTGGAAGGTAGATAAAATGCAGTTCAGCCATAAATCAGTTATTTTTTTACAGCGGATATCATGGTATGCTCACAGAAATCTTGACATGAAATGAATGAGTAATCTCAACAAAGATGCACACCCATATTTTTAACCACTAAAGAATGCTGTCCCACAAAGCCTATGCATCTGATATTTTATTTTTTCCTCTGCAGGATGACATGTCCTAAAACGTTCTACTTTATACTTGCTTTTGTGTCACATGCCAATTTTTCCTGATAAAAAAATGATAATTTTACACAATTGATGTATTATTTCTGGAAAAGTCTGCAGATTTAACAATGTTTTTTATAATGCTGTATTTAGTAAAATGGATTATATTTGGGAGAGTAAGTTGGGTTTGCGCCAGCCATAGTGTTTTCCTTGATGGCCAAAAAGCTCAAATGCCTTTTGGCGAACAACAAACATGCTCTGTGGAGTGCATGACTTAAAGTGGTCCTATGGAGATACTCAAAATTTCTGCTGTGAAGCTTTGCAGCTCCTTCAGAGTTTTCTTTGGACAGGTGTTATTTTTTCCTCCTCTCTGGCAGCCGATGGATCTCTGCGCTATGCAGACAACCCCCGGGGCTGCCGGCACTTCTGCCGGGGCTTGTGATGCGCCGGCATTACATGACTTTCCGGTGCCCCACCATAGAAGCCCCAGCAGAAGTGCCGGCATTGCACAGACGTTTACAGGCTGCCAGAGATGAGGATCCCCCGCAGCGCTGCAGAGAACCTGTATACTCCTCTCTGGCAGACGGTGAATGTCTGTGCTATGCGTACAGACAACTTCTGCTGCTGCCGACACTTCCACCAAGGCTTCTATGACGGAGGAAGTGGTGAGCAGCTGGAGAGGTTGTCTCCCCCTGCTAGACACCAGGGAGTCTGGGGATGCATTGGTAAATCGGGGGGGGGGGGCATATCTGGGAGGCAGAGTGGCATATCTGGGGCATAAAGAATATCGGGGTCAGCATGGCATATCTGGGGGGCATAAAGCATAACTGAGGGTCAGTGTGGCTTTTCTGAGGGCAGAGTGGAATATCTGGGCAGCAGAGGAGCACAGAGTAAGGTGTATTATAAATTAAAAATGAATGTTGCCCTTAGTTTAGAAATACCCAATGTGTTTGTTTTGCTTTTATTTACAGAGTAGAGCATTGCTATTTTAAATCATGCACCATGTCCATGTTTAGGACATTGTTGCAGGCAGCCAATTCAGTTTACCCCCTTCAAACCAAATCGTTTTTTCTTGTGTTTTTTTCTCACACAAATTATATTGTTATTATTGTTTTATATACAAACACACCTGGGGGAAACGCAAACCATGTGTGTAAGTATGTATGTCTGAATGCATGTGAGCATTAATGTTTATGTAATCATGTGTGTCAGTGTGTGTGTGTGTGTGTGTGTGTGTGTGTGTGTGTGTGTGTGTGTGAGCATGAATGTCCATGTACTGTATAAATGCTTGTGAGCATGGATGTCTATGTAGAAATGTATGTGCTCCGGGATTTGATGTCCTATCCCAGCAGTTGGCATGCATGAAACCTGGTACAACAGTCCCAAGTAGGCTGAAGCCTTCTTGAATAGATTTTCTAAAAAATAATTCAGTCCTATACCATGTAGCTGGATTTGTCTGTGTGCCTTTATCACCTTTGGCAAAGGGAATTGTTTTCTATTAGGATAAATTCAGTCCTGTACTATGGATGTGTCTGTCTGTCTGTGCCCATCTCACCTGCTGTGGCTCAATCTCCTTCCTAGGGGATCAATTTTTTACATTGGGTGGATTCACCATGTAGCTTGATATACCTTTCTGTCCATGCTTGCCCTAGATAAATTCAGACATGTACCAGGGGGCCTGCCCGTGCCTGCCCAGTCTCTTCTACTATTCAGTCTCTTGATTTTTTTTTTTTTTAAATTTTTTTCAAATTTTACATTTTGGGTGAAGTTTAGCCCTGGATCATCTTAATGCAGCTCAATCTTCTTCCTTACGCGGGATTATTTTTTTTTTTTAATTTGCTTTCAAATTTGGGGATCAGGGATTTCAGTCCTGTATCTTGGAGCGGCATGTGTCTACTTGCCAGCGCACTACTGGTGTTACATCACCTTCCTTACTCTTGAAGAATCGATTCAATTGAAAGAATCTAATTAGTGGTGAAATTCAGTACCATTGCATGCTGCTGTAATCCAAAATACAGTTAGGATCTCTTCCTTAACCTTTAAGATGCTGCAAGCAAAAATCGATGGGACTCGAGGTGTGCCATCAGAACAAAGGGAATGTATGGCCTCATGGTGTCAAAGTAATGTTAGTCTATTCCTCCCTTTATAGGTGTCTGGTTGGCCATCCATGGAGGAGCCATCTTGTGTGCTGTGGCAATAAGGTAGCAGAGACACAAACCAAACCGAACCATTCCCCCGGCTTGAACTCGTGGTAAACAAAATCTTTCAAAAAACCCAGACACATCCGGAGGCCTCCTGGTCACTGTATTTGATGCATGAGACCCCAGGGGTACGGAACTCCATGTTCTGCAAGAATAGTCATAAATAGCTGCAGGGCTTTCTATGCAGTGTGAATTCTGAAAAGGTCTTGGTATAGAACCACATTCTGCCTCGAGGTCGAGCATTTCCTCTAACAAAAAATAAAATCATAGAAGCAGCAATGACACCCGCAAATCAAGTTCACCCCCTTGAGTTGGAAGCAAAGAAAGTAAAGAATAGTGGACTGGTATCACACTGTAAAAATACTTGGAAAGCCAAATCATGCCCGGGAAGGGGGTTATGGGAATCTTCAGTTTGAGACAGATGAAATAATATCTTGAATAAATGTTCCTTTATGCTAATGAAGTATACAGACAAGTTTGCCGAACTGATGTAAGACAGCCATCATTAATTAACCAAAAAGAGGATCTAGCTCCAAATGCATTTCTGGGACAATATTTATGCAAAATGAATGAAGTTATTTTACAAAAGCTTTATTAGAACACCAACAATGAAAAACTTTTTTTAAATAATCAGAGGAGCGCAATACAATTCCAGAGTAGAGACATTAATATTTGCGTCATAAATCTGTTTTTGTATCCGCTCACATGGATGTTTTTGAAAGGATGGTAACTGAGGACCTAGAAAAAAAAAACAAAAAAGTCAATCTATAGCTTAATAGGAAGATATATTGATTTAGCTTAAGAAATAGATCTTTAGTCTCCTTAAGAATGATGTATCTAGTTCTTTAAAAATATAGAATAGAAGCATAATTTGCCGGTGGCAGATATTACTGTATACAGCGTTTTCTAGATTAACCAAAAAAACCCATAACACAAATCAGGTCCTAAAGATACCAAATTTTTTAAAATGGGATTTACTTCATTCCGAAAAATAATTACTTGGAGGATGATTTTCTCATCAAGAGAACAGCCAATTTGCTCTTTTATAGTGTATAAAAAGCTACTTACCTACAGAGCTAACAGAACTGAAACAATAAGAAATGTTTCTATAAGTGTGGAACTTGCAAAGCTTGTTACCTTAGAAGAGAAAAGGGATGAGAGAAATGACTGAAGTGTGAAGGGGAAAATTGTAGAGAAAAAAAACCAAAATGCCTTGGTTTTACAGGATCATTTATCCCACAAAAATGCAGAACATCGCACTGATGTGTGAAACACACTTAGCTACAATACGCAAATCTAAGCTTTAATATTTACAGCTATCCCATAGAAAATTTAAAGTATCAACAGTTCAAGTCACTCCACTTCCATACATCTTTTCCCATGAGCCATGAAACAATCTTATCTCTAACAGTATCCCCTCAAGCTTTTGGACATTCTCTTCCAATTCCAAAGTTTCCATTTAAAGCGTTTGATAAGCTACAACATCAACTTCTCAGTTAACTAGGGAAACATCCATAGAAACTTACTTTAAAATGATCAAGTTCAAGTGCAATAACAGAGAAGCTGTAAATTAAATACATAATCTAATATTTTTAATTTCCAATGGGAGCAACTTAGAGATAACACATTAACATTATCTAATTTTCAAAGTAAACGTGTACCAACCACACAACTCATTTTCTTTTTTGTGCTGTTTTTTTCCCTCCCCTTTTGGGTTTACTGCAGTATTTAGCTTCCATTTGAGCCAAGAAGTGATCTGCTTCATTTGCTCGATCCTTTTGTCTTTTCTGTTGAGAAGAGGTAGTGTTAATTCAGTTTGTGAAATCAAAATACCATATTTGCTCGAATATTAATTTAGGGGAAACAAAAAAAATCAATTTGTCAATTTGCCCGCCCCCAGGCGTGCCACTCTGCCCCCAGGCGTGCCACATACCCTCATATATGCTAGGGGCATATCATGTGTGAGTGGCATATAGGGGGGGTATATAAGGCATTTCTGGAGGCAGAGTGGCATAAAGGGGCTTAAAAGGCATATCATTGGGCACTCTGCTACCAAAAAAAGCCATATGCCCCCATATAACCCCCCAAACTTACCAGTGCTTCTGACTCCCTGGTGTCTGGTTGGGGCAGCAGGTGGCGGACGGAGCTTCTATGACTGAGCATAGTGCACCCGTGTCATGCGACACTGGTGCTCCGTCATAGAAGCCCCGGGGAAGTGCCAGCGTCAATCGAGCGGACGTTCGTCGGCTGCCAGAGAAGAGAATTCCCAACATCACTGCAGGAAATTCTCCTCTCTGGCAGCCGGGTAAGATATGCGTGATGCGCATAGACAACCTCCACTGCTGCCCGCGCTTTCGATGGCACTCTGTGACAGAAGCCCCGACAAGGTGCCGGCAGCAGCTGAGGTTACCAGACAGGAGGATCCAGGTCCCCTGCAGCCCTGCGGGGGATCTGGATCTTAGTCAGACCTCTATTTAAAGAGGACCTCAATTATAGACAAGGGTTTTTTTCCCCCCAGAGCATTTCCTCAGGGGGGAAAAAAAGCCTTGTCTTATAATCGAGCAAATACGGTAATAGAAAAGTAAACTACTCAAAAGAATCAACTCACAATCAAGAAATCTATAAGATTCATACCTGAATTAATGCTTTGAGATCATCTGCACCTTCACCAAGGCAGAGCTCCTTAGCCATAATTTCAGCTTCTTTGGCTTCTGCAAGACCCTGAAAAGAGAGGGAGATATAGATATACACACATACATATATGTAGGTGTGTGTGTGTGTGTGTGTAAGCTACTTTGTCTTTTTTTTCCTATTTTATTATATCTATTATATTTTACCTATTAGTGATAATTGTGTTTTACATCCATGACTTTAAAAGACCACACTTGAACGAAAAATGTACAATTTATGAGGGGTCATAATACAGAAAAAGGGAATCATGGTTTAGCAAACATTGTTGGAATGACAAAACCCCCCCCACTCATTCTGGTCCTTAAAAGAGCCCCACCACTCCCAAAGGCATGGTTTGTATTAGAATGGAAATAACTTTGTTAAAGGAGTCAAATGAATTTCATAAGCGCTGCCATAAAAGAAATACCAGATAACTGACAGCCTCCAGTTCAGAACACAAAGGAAACCATGTTACTGCATACAGAAAGATTTATCTGCAAACAGATAAGTGTTTCAGTAAAGATTTTGCACGTGGACCTTATTAGGGAAACAGAAAAGCGTTGACAGAAAGGTCTCTTTTCAGGAGTAGCAAGACAAAACAAAACTCAGTTTAGCTACTAGAAATAAGTTTCCTGTAACATGTGGCTTGCTTGTAATAAAATCATGCAGAAAAGAGATTTGTGCTCACCCTTTTTTGTCGTTGAGTATGTTTCTTTTTTCCTTCCTTCACAAAAGCATCATAGGATGGGACTTCTTCTCTTTCAATGGCTTGCTCAATGATATCTCTTATTCTTGGTTCATCTGTATACTCAACACATGGAACAGATGCCATAACTTCATCCATGTCACCCTCAAAGTCGATATACGCTTGAAGGACTTCTTCTTTCTCTTCTTCAGAACCTTGGTATTTTTCCTTATATGAAGTTATATCTGCCATCGTTATCTAAGAAAAAGGGATAGAGTACAATACTATGTATACTACTATCGAGATCACAAGAAGCATATGAAATGTGCGATTACCAGAGCATGCTGTACACATTAAACCATATTTATTTTGGGTGAGTGGGGTGAATATAACATTTCTCCCAATTACTACCATACTAAGTCCTATGCAATCAGAAGTGACAGTCCCCAACTCTCCAGAGTTTATAATAGGTATAGAGCCCCCTGGAGTCACGGTGTAAAACGAGTACAAATGGAGAAAAAATAATAGAATCATAAGGGCAGGTATGGTAGAACATAAGAACATTTTATTAACCACAGATGCTCGATATACAATACCTTATTAAACAGCAAGCGCCAATACTCATGCCAGTTTCTGTCTTGAGTCATAGATTCAGCTTCTTCATCGACAATTCCTTGCTCATCATATAAAGCCCGCTGCTCCTTATCGCTGAGAACTGTATACACTTTACCAAGTATCTGTAGAATAGAACACACATTACACCTGATTCTGGATAATGATTAAAGCTGGAGCATGATAGATGATGAAGCACAGATACGCAAAGGGCTTGAATCAGAAATCTTGGGGCCTGGTGCAGACTTCAAGCAGCCCACCCTATGTTAATCCCGTTATCCCACCCCATATAACAGGCACACATACTAACACGCAGACATTTTCTAACGCTATACACTTAAAAACACACTTTCCTGCTCTTTATCTCTTAGGTGCCACTAATCCTAGGTTCACCCCTGCCTTTCCTACACTATAAGCCAACATGCATATGCTTAAACACTGACACCCATCAAAACACTAACATACAGATTCATGCCAACACCAAAGAGTAACTTCCACACTCCAACACCACACGGTAACACACACAGATGCAAGCATTCATTCACTATCCAACAACATACTCACACCGAATATATATATACATATACACACACACACACGTATATGTAAATACGGTGTAGATATCAGCTGTGCACACACAGGAACCACAGCTTAAGCAGTACGCTGGGATACCTGGAATTTGGCAGTGGCCTCCTCTTTCTCATCTGCCGGTACTCGGTCAGGGTGAACCTGCAATGACACTTTGTGATAGCCGCGTCGGATTTCTCCATCCTTCGCCTCTTTCCGTACCGCTAAAACCTTGTACAAATCTGAAGTACCGAAGAACTTCTCGCAATCGTCTAGAATGCCAGGCATCGTAAGCGGAACAAACCCAACCAAGCTTTGTTTGTATCAGAGCTCACTAACAGAGTTTAGCGCGAAATGAAACCGTCCGCACTCACTATTGGTTACCGCTTTCCCGCCATACGTCATTTCCCTTTACGAAATCAGTTTGAATATCTTTATGAAAACGAACAAACCATCCGCCACCTAGTGATCTTAAAGCGCGAGTCTACAGTGCTCGAGTTTAGATGTGGCAGAAACGTTCCGTTCTCTGATATTCGTGTTTCCTGCGTCTGTTTTGTGGGAGTTTAGAATAACTGCCGGCTATCAGTTTATAACTATGTTTGACACCCCCAAAAGTCACCAAATGTACCTATGGTACCTTCATTGGTTTATTGGATAACCTGCATACCTTCCAATTGTCCTGTTGTAATTGGGACAGTCCCACACCACTGTTTCACCTTTTGGGCAGTAGTGATCATAAGCCATTTGGGGGATAAGAGAATATCATTAGACGACCCACTGCATTGTAGACTTGGTCAACATCTGTGTTTTTGCAGAACACGTGGACACCTCCTGACTTCATGAAGCAGAGCATACGCTCACTGCCTGGCAACTTTATTAGGTATGCCTGTTCAGTTGCTTGTTAGCAACTCGATGCATTTAGGCATGTGGAGGTGGTCAAGACGACTTGCTGAAGTTCAAACTGAGCATCAGAATTTAAGTGACGTGGCATGTTGTTGGTTCCAGTTGGGCTGGTCTGAGTATTTCAGAAACTGCTGATCTACTTCGATTTTCACGCACAACCATCTCTAGGGTTTACAGAGAATGGTCCGAAAAAGAGAAAATATCCAGCGAGCAGCACTTGTGTGGACAAAAATGTCTTGTTGATGTCAGAGGTCAGAGGAAAATGGGCAGACTGGTTCAAGATGACAGAAAGGCAACAGTAACTCAAATAACCTCTCAATACAACCAAGGTATGCAGAATACCGTCTCTGAACCCACAACCTGTCCAACCTTGAAGCAGATGGGCTACAGCAGCAGAAGACCACACCGGCTGCCACTCCTGTCAGCTAAGAACAGGAAACTGAGGCTTCAATTTGCACAGGCTCACCAAGATCGAACAATGGAAGACTGGAAGAGCGTTGCCTGGTCTAATGAGTCTCGATTCCAGCTGCAACATTCAGATGGCAGGGTAAGACAGAAAGCATGGATCAATCCTGCCTTGTATCAACAGTTCAGGCTGGTGTAATGGTGGGGGGGACGTTTTCTTGGCACACTGGCTCCTTAGTACAGAGCATCATTTTAACTCAACAGCTTACCTGAGTATTGTTGCTGACCATTTCCATCCCTTTATGACCACAGTGTACCCATTTTCTGATGGCTACTCCCAGCAGGATAATGCCCCATGTCACAAATCTGACATCATCTCAAACTGGTTTCTTGATTATAACAATGAGTTCACTGTACTCCAATGGTCTCAACAGTCACCAGATCTCAATCCAATAGAGCACCTTTGGGATGTGGTGGAACGGGAGATTTGCATCATGGATGTGCAGCCAACAAATCTGCAGCAACTGTGTAATGACATCTTGTCCATATGGACCAAAATCTCTGAGGAATGTTTTCAGCACCTTGTAGAAGAATGAAGGCAAAAGGAGGTCCAATCTGGTATGTGTATATATATGTTCTCATAAAAGGTGTTCTGCTTCCATAGATTTTTAAGGAGGCTGAACATGAAGGTAATTTATCATTTTAAATGGCACATTTTTAATATGGGAAATATGAATCCAGCTGTTTTATATCAAAAAGAGGGACACAAAGCCACATAACACAGCATTATTTCAGCTTCTCTTAAAAGCACCAAAACTCCTGTTGCCTACAGGAGAAGTAGAGCCAGGCAAGCAGATTTATTTTGTGTGTACTTATGCGTACGTGTATATATTTGTGCCTATGAGTTATACACTTTATGGACAAAATATTACATCAACAAGGACTTTGGTGGCATTGTAGTTAAATTCATTTGAAATAATATTGACATTAATATATGAAGTTTGTACCCCCTTTCATTTTGCTTAGTTCCGTCAGAGATTGCCCTTGTTTTCGTTAAAAATAAAACTTGTATGAAAATGAAAGCACAAGTCTACTCTATAATATTAGGTAGTCCCACTGCGATCTGATTCTCAACTAAGCACTTCTCCTACGAGCTTAGCAGCATGAAAGCATAACAAGAAAGAAACAAATGTATAGAAACAAATGTATAGTGAGATTCTGTCTGATAGACACACCACTATCATATGCATTAAAGCGCATATGTTAGCTGGAGTTTCCCTTTAAACATATAAAAACTGACACGGCTTTATTTCTAATAAATATGCATACTTACTATAACTTTTTCTACAATGTATCTGACCTGTGTCTGATGGTTTTTTACCTTTTGTACCCTTTGGGACCGAGGCTGTTTTAACACTTTTGCGGTGTTCGTGTTTACATGTGATTTTCTCCTCACTCAATCAGGGTACCCACAAGTTATATATTGGGGTTTTTTTCTGGACAAGAAGGGCTTTTTTCAGATACCATTGTTTTGATTATATTATCTAATTTCCCATAAAAAAAGATAATAAAACATGATGAAAATTGAAAAGAAAAACACATTTTACTGGAAAAAACCTGTTAAATAGATTCTACTATTATTTTTTTGCTTTTTTCTGCAAGTTATTGGGCAATAAGTACAAGTAGCGTTTTGCTATTTCAGTACATTTTTTTTTAAATCTGGTAATTCTTCCTCCATGTGCTATTTCGGGTATCTTTGAAGCCGGCCAATGCAATTTACCCCATCAAACCATATATTTTTGAAAACTAGACATCTCAAGGTATTTCAAATGCTGGTATATTAACCCTTTCCATGCACTAACTCTACTACTATCGTTTTTCAAACTTTTTGGTAGTAATTTATTTTACTTGCGCTACAGCTCCTGGTATACATCAAATAACACCTCAATATGTGTTCAGCAACTTTGGATGTTTGACGTCCCGGGGAGGGGCCAAACATTCTCCCTGATGCCGTTCTTTGTGTTGCTGAATGCCTCGACATCGAGGCATTACAGCAACACTGTTTAAGCAAAGAAAGTGATCGTAGATCACTTTCTAAGCTTGTTTTAATGAAATGACGTGTCAGGCACGTCATAGGTCGTTAAGTGACCGTTTTTGCGTGGCATGCCTAACCCGTAAATGGACGTTAGGGGTTTAAATGATCGCTAAATTATTTTATTGTTTCATGCAAATACATTGATTAAGAAAAAATAAAATATAAATTCTCCTGCATCCTTTTTGTAGCAACAACATACATTAACCATAAAGGCAAGTTTATAACTAACTTGAATTTGGTCATATCCAATAACCTTTAACTTTAGTTGTATCATGAGTTACACTGTTTTGTTTAACCCAACAGCAACCAAAAAAAGAAAGTCATTTTAAATGCTCTTGTTTGAGAATAATGGAGATCAACTACATCAGAATATATTTAAATGTTGAACCTCTGTTGGAGGATTAACAGCGTAGATCAACCACTGATTAATATAAATTTGTGTTCATAATATAAGAAGTGCATTATCATGTCTTAGTTTCCTCTGAGAAGATATTTTAGAATAAAAAAGAAGCCAATGCGTAACAGAAGATCAAAACTAAACACTTTACATGTATTTTACATACAAAAATATGCAATATTAAGAAAATTAAAGTATAACTTGGATAAAATGTTGCATTCAATAATGTGGACATGATTATAATAATGTGGTTAACATACACATCACAGGTACTAGCCAAGCACAGAATAGTTCTGCAGCTGTCACATATAAGCCAGAATACATTCTTTAGTTCCGTTATCAGTTCTCCGTACATCATATGTGCAGGATGTTTTATTGAACGCAACTTCACAAGCTGTATCATTAACCATTGGCATCAGGCTTCTGAAAAGATATAATAGGAAATATATTAGCATGTTTCACAAGCTGCATTGCGTTCCGGATGCATAACTTAAGGAAAATCTGTGTTGTTTTCCATGATGACAGCATTAGTTAACGCTCTATTTAGAGGACAGGACTTACAATATAGGCATCACATGATAGATAAACAGTGAATTCACTTGACATTCCCACATTTAGCCCTTGCACGTTGTAGGCCACACCAGGTTTAGACCAAGGTTAGCACAGGCTAAATTTAGGGATTAGTGAGTAGTAAATAGACTTTTATCGCTGATACCAAAGAGAGGAAAACAGTTGCAACATTACTAATATATATCATAGAGTAAATGGACAGAACAACCTTAGCAACCCACATTACCCCTGATCTGATTGCAATAAAACAACACCATTTTATTACTTACACTGAGCAGCAGGTTATTCCAGTTAAAGTGCATGTACAGTTCATGCAATCTTCTGTTATCCATGTTGAATTTATCGGTCTCTCCTTACTTCCGTCAATGCAGACTAAAAAATATAAATATAAGGTCAGATACCAAACAAGGTGCATAACAAGACATTTATGTAAAATGGAGGAATTTAGAACACATTTTTACATGTATATACATTTACACCATACCTTCTATATTTTGACAGGTAATGTCATCCCATTACCCACCAACATATTTTGCAGAGTGTAAATATTCTGTTTATTTTTCCCCTGAAAGTTGGCCTTAGGATCTTTCAAGAGCCAACCAGAAGGTGTATGCTTATTATTGATATTGGGATTTTCGGAAGCTATTTATAACTGTCCTACATACTTTGATTCCCATGTGTTTTTTGAGTCGTGTGATTCCTTGCACTACAAATCAATTATTGATCTATTCTTCTATACTAATATTACCAGACTATGGGTCTGGTCAAGCAATGAAATTGCTGTGTATTAGCCGGGCCAAATATGTAATTCTGTGTCATATCATATGAGTGTTAGCTTTAGTTATTATTATGTTTGTATAAATTCTACATACGTCTACACAAATGAATTTGTATACACAGAAACTTTGAAGGCAGGTAAGAACCATTCAGTCCATCTGGTCCATTTTCCTGATGTGAGACTCAGGTCTTAATCAGTCCTTGATCTTGTCTTAGATTCATCATAGCTTTATGCCTATCCCATCCATATTTAAATTCCCTTACTATATTAGCCTCTACCACGTCTGATGGAAGGCTGATCCATTTATCTACCATCCTCTCAGTAACGTTATTACTTTACATCTTAACCTCAGACCCTCTAGTTTTAGACTATGACATCTTGTTTTAACATTTTACCTCCTTTTAAATAAACGTCCCTCCTGTAGAGAGTATCTTTTTAAGTTCTATTACATCTCCTCTTTCTCATCTTTCCTCCAAGTTATACATACTTTTTCATATTTTTTATCCTGCAAACCACTTGCCATTAAGTAGGTAAGTAGCCCCCTACTAAATTCTCGCCAAAATGTCAATATCCTTCTGGAGATAGGGTATCCAGAACTTTACACAATACTCTGGGTGAGGTCATAACCACCTCCCTCTCCCCTCTTCCTGCCACTAATGCCTCTCCTTATACAACTCCAGTAAGTAGATTAAAGGAAAACAGAAATAGACCAAGCATGTGTGTGTCTGTTTTAAACTGGTCATGTCATGGTTCTGCAGGTTGACATATCTGGTTCTTCTGCAGGTGGCACCTTAGGTGTTGTCCTGCTTAGTGTATTGATAGGTGCCTCTACATTATGTAGTTGGGTGAACTTTGCAGTGATTACCCATCCAATTAATTTTCTTACCTAAGTAACCATCAAGGTTGTTGAAGACTCAACTTTGGAAATGTATACTTGGAAGTCAGTCCAAGTTTTATCTTGTAGGTAGCAACTATTTGATGTCTTATTGTTATATCTGATGGTGTCTTATATGTTTGCAAGATTTTTCAGATTTTAGGTTAGGGATATAATATCTACTTGTGTTCTGCTCTGAAACCTACTATTAAGTCAGATAAATGGCAGGAGATGACATCTAGGAGCTTCACCTTTCAAGCGACTTGACACAGTGTTAATGGTCCAGTTAGGGAGATCAGTGATCTCCCTTCCACCCC
>VKOC01015401.1:0-32872 GCA_009364415.1 Spea multiplicata | reverse complement strand
CAGGAGCAAAATTATTATAATTCAACATATATGAAATCCACTTATATGCATATGTTTTGACGAATATAGAATTATGTTTATGTATTTAATAAATGTTTATGCTATCACAGCTTTGAATCTGTGGACTCAAGGTGGGGATTAAATATTTAATATGGATCTATGTTTACAGTTATTTTGTGTAAAGAATATTTAGAATAATCTACAAATCCTGCTAGAAGATCTATTAGCAAACTTTTAAATCACGTATCATCAAACTATTCATATCACTAAATTCAATTTACGCAGAGGACTTCTACGTGGCAGAAAGTTAATAAGCCAGCCACTTGGTTTGTGTTCATGTAACTTGTTCATGTGTCCATCTGACACACTGGGCTTCTTCTGCTGGATCGGTAAATCAGGCGCTACAGCGTGCGGCGGCCAGCTGAATATACCCATGCTATGTGAGAATAATAACATAACCATATCCAACAGGTGGCCATACTTACATTATTTAGCACAGATGCCGATTAAGAGCTAGGGCCTCCGACTTATTCCTAGTCCTGCCTGTTGTGAAATGTGCAGTCCATTCCACAGTTGCCAAGACTCTGTTTTAGCCAAGAGCTTATTACATTGAATAATCCAATATTCCTAAAGTGTTTAAAACTCAGTTAAGGTAAGCCAAGAAATACTCAATAAAACATTACAAGTTTAAAGTTTAAATGCAGGGCCGCTTCGAGTCATCTTGACTACAAATTTTTTGTATAAGGGCCTGGCTGTTTCTGCTTATGCTTCAGCTATGGGTGTTATTTCTGATCACCTGCCCAAAGTGATTCAGCCAATGTTGTAAAGGTTTTGTGAGTGAAATGAGCCAAGAATTTGAAATGGTTCACATAGGCAAACTTTCCAGTTTCCAGTAGTTAAAAATACATATTTCATAATTGACAATGGTGACAAACGAAAAAAATAATTTTATCTTGTATATTTTGACTCATTCTTCTGTTTTTGCATGTTACAATATATAAACCTTTTGCTTGGGAGTGGCATTAAAAGAACAGTCGGGGTCAAGGTGTATAATCGTATAAGGAAATCAATGGGTTTATTTATATGAACATACACATAAAGCATTTGTTGTAATACCCAATGACATTTATTTGTCCTATGATTTAGTTGCTGATTATTGCTGATTGGTTCAGGCCACCTTTGTAAGTCTTGACCACTGGAGAAAGGAGGGAATGTTAGGACAGAAAATTAGGTAATGCTGGCTCTGCTGCAGGCTGCTGTCAATCGTAGTTTCCACGAGGTCATCCTTTAACCCCTTAACGACAATTGCCGGTCCTGGCACGACACGTAAAAGCATGTGCTTTACGACAATTGACGTGCCAGGACCGGCACGTCTTTAAACGGGTGCAGAAAGCGATCTACTATCGCTTTCTGCACCCAAAAAGCGTTGCTGAATGCCTCGACCTCAGCAACGCCGCGATCGGCACGAAGGGGCCATCTCTGGCCCCTCCACGGGGCGTCAACATCCGCCATACTTTGTATGGCGGCGGACGCCCGTTTTAAAAGCGTTTAGGAGGCGATCAACGATCCATCAGGAGGCATCCAGCGACACCAAACACTAACCTTTTGATGGGCTGTGACCGCTCCGGAGAGCGGTCACAGCCGCAGCTGCCGTTGATCTTCGCCATCAAGTAAGATGGCCGCCGCACATAACAGGAACCAGCAAGTAAAATTTAAAAAAAGTTCGCTAGATGGTCTCCAGACCATCTAGAGAACTCTGGCTCCACTTGCAGGTTGAATACAGGTACTGCATTCACCATGCAAGTCAATGGAGCCCAGCTTTCTAATCACAGTGTGATTAGTAAAAATAAATTAAAAAATAAAATAAAATTAATAATAATTAGAAAAAAAATAGTAAAAAACAGTTAAAATGTAAAAATCATTTCCCACTGATGTCCACTATCAGGGAACCTCCAAGTTTGAAAAAAAATTGTTAAAAAAAAAATAAAAAAAAGGCAAAAAAAATAAAATATATATATAAAAAATATATTTTTGTGAGCAAGTCCTAAAATTAGCATATTAGCTTAAAACAATTCTCGCATGGAAAGAGTTAAAATACTGGCATATTAAATGCCCGTGGGGTGTCTACTTTTAAAAAATGTATGATTTGATGGGGTAAATTGAATTGGCCAGGTTCAACAACGTCCCAATTAACACAGGGGGAAGGATGGCCACACATCTAATTTCCAATTATAAAAATGCACACGTACCAAATGTGGCCTTTTAGTTCCCCCCAAAAATGACAAACCCATGCATGTGGGGTATCACTGCACTCAGGAGATGTTGCTGAACACATTATGGGGTGTCGTGTGACAGCAGCATATACCAGGAGCTGTAAATTCATACATAAAGTAGGTGTGTGTGGGAAAAATACACACACAAAAATACTACTGCAAACTTTGAAAAAATGCTGGTGGTAAAATGTGTGCATGCAAAGAGTTAAAATACCAGCATTTAAAATACCCTGTGGTGTCTAGTTTTGAAAAACATATGGTTTTATAGGGCACACTGAAATGGCCCGGCTCAAAGATGTACCAAATAGGGCATGGGCAGTGGATCCCCAAATGCCAAAGTTCAACATTGAAAAATGCGCATGCCCCAAATGTGGCCCTTTTGCCCCCAAACAGCCAGGCAAAATCATTCATGTGAGGTATCGCTGTACTCAGGAGATGTTGCTGAACACATATTGGGGTGTTTTGTGATAGTGACATATACGAGAACTTTTTAATTCATACCTGAAGTAAAATGTGTGTGGAAAACCAAATGCAAAAAAATGACTACCACAAAGTTTGACAAAGACTGGTGGTACATATGGTGCATGGAAAGAGTTAAAATACTAGCATTTGAAATACCCTGGGGTGTCTAGTTTTCAAAAATATATGGGTTTATTGGGCACACTGAAATGGCCCGGCTCAAAGATGTACCAAATAGGGCATGGGCAGTGGATCCCCAAATGCCAAAGTTCAACATTGAAAAATGCGCATGCCCCAAATGTGGGTTAATGAGGGTATGGATAAAGGGGCATTTCCTGAAGCATTCCTGAGAGGTAATATTATACCAATACTTAAAGCGGGAAAGGAATCAGATAAAATAACTAGCTATAGACCCATATCTCTCCTAAATGCAAAAATATACGCGGGTATACTAGCACAGAGGCTTAGTGTGGTGCTGCCGCAGCTGATCCATATGGCCCAAGTCGGTGGGAACTCTGGTGGGAATTTTCGAAGAAAACATACAAACTAAAGTTCCCCAGCTGACCCTGTCTCTAGATGCTGAAAAAGCCTTTGACAGGGTCAGCTGGAGATATATAGCAGAAAGTCTGAAAGCATTTGGGATAAAGGGGAAAATCCATCAATGATAATGGCTCTCTACAAAAGCCTGAGAGGTAGAGTAATAGGCGCAGGAATTAAATCTAATTGGTTCCCGTTAGCAAATGGTACAAGACAAGGTTGTCCTCTCTCCCCACTGCTCTATGTCCTATCGTTGGAACCGCTCGCAAAAGACATCAGAGCTAGCCCAGGGATAGTGGGCTGTGGGGAGCGAGGAACACAAAAAAATTAACTGTATTATTGACTATTAAAGACACCCAGTAAACTAATTGAAACAGATTATGCCGTTGATACATCAGTATAGCTCTATTGCTAATTATAAATTAAATATAAATAAATCAACGGCATTACCATTCTGCCTCAATGTAACCCAAAAAAGAGAAATTGAGAGAATAGGTTTTGGGTGGACTAATGAATCAGTAGTCTATCTTGGTGTTAAAATTACAAGTACTCCAAGTTTATGGATGGAAAATAACCTCCTCCCATTGATTAAAGAAATGAATATATCCTTTAAAAAATGGTGAGGTCTTTTTATTTCTTGGTGGGGAAGGATAAATGTAGTGAAAGCATACACTTTACCTAAGTTTATATATTTATTCAGGATGATCCCATTGAATATACCGCATAGCTGGTTAGATCTAATTTAATATTCTATAAATAGATTTATATGGGGAGCTAGGAAACCTAGATTAAAAGCTCAACTTATTACAAAAAATAAATCTCAAGGTGGGCTAAGTGTGCCCCTGATCCAAGAATACTCACAAGCAGCCTTATTAGCACAAGCCTGCATAACGCAGAGAAAGGAAGCTACACAGGATCCATGGTACAGGGGTGAGGTTTCAAAAAATTATCCTTTTAAAAAAATTACAAACTTTTTTTTTGGATTTCTTCTTGCGGAAATATTGGTTACAATAAATAGTCCAGTTTTAAGACAGCTCTACAAGAATTGGATCTGGGTGAAAAAAAAAGGCAAGCCTTAAAGATAAGATAAGATAATAGGTTTACCGCTTTACATTATAGAAAATTTAATGGACAATATAAATTTAAAAATTTGGAAACAAGGAGGTGTATATAGAATAAAGGATCTGATTCATAGAACCAATATTAAATCATTTACTCAGCTTCAATCAGAATTTAAACTTCCATCAGATGAATTTTATAATTACTTAAGGGTTAAACTGGTGGTACAGAATAAAACCCATCACTATATACGTAGCCAGGCATTACAGTAGAACAGCATAACTACTATCAATATACACTGAGCTAGACAATGCTATTAGTACGACATAACTGCTATCCTTACATACTGGGCCAGAAATTGAGGGTGGTACAGGATAACGGCTATCAGTATATACTGAGACTAGGTGACCACATCAGCCATGGACACATATAAGTTTTACATATTGCTGACCAGATAAAGTGCCACCCTGCAGTATGGATGATGTATAATTGGTTCCCTTCCATAAGTCTATGCAACCCACATACTGCAAGGCAGCTACCTGTGCTAGTCATCAATATGAAAAACGTATGTGTCTTGGAAAACATGGCCGATGTGGTCACCCTGAGACAGACATTAACTGTGGTATATAGTGATAAGGGTTATCCTGTACCGCCATCAACTAGATTGTAAGCTCGCAAGAGCAGGGCCATATTCTCCTTTTGCGTTGATTTATGTGATTTTTAATTTTACGTATTGTGATAGCTATATGGAATCCGCTGGCGCTATATACATTCATGTAATGTCTGGCTTAGTATATAGTGATGGGAGTTATGATCTACTTTAGAGCATAACTGCCATCACTACATACTGAGCCAGACACTGATAGTAGTACAGCATAACTCCCACCACTATACACTGAACAAGACATTGGCAATGGTACAGCATAACTCCCATTACTCTCACAGACTTATTAATGCGTGCTCCTTTACACACTCTCTCTCCTTCTGGATTCAGTGTTTTGCGCAGGGATATGACATCAAATCTTGACGCACATCATCAGTTTGTCGCGTGCATCATAAGGGAGCCGGATAGGAGGTCTGTATTAATAGCTCTCCTGCTCCCTTGATTGATTTTAAGTCGGTTAGAGGGAGCTTTTTAAACTCCCCAACCGAGCCTGCTGCTCTAGCGGTGGACATTACAGTCCGTCTCTGTAGAAGTTGGCAACCGGGGTGGACCACCCCCCACGCTCTTTCCTAGGTACGCTAGTGATTCACAAACCCTCCTCCACCCCCTTATCTCAAATGCACATTTCTTTTGTGGGGCTTGCAGTCTTTAGTACGGGCCAGTAACATATCTCTGTGTTGCTCACACACTGTCACATAGCATGACCCTGTTGCGCCAGGTAATAACCTTTACCGAAGGACCTGTGAACCTGTATTCCAAACAAGAAGGTTTGAATTTGTAAGATCAGTTGTACATTATGCACAAGTACAAATTAATTGCAAAATAGTTCTCTGGCGCATGTCTGTTTATGTAAGGTCTTCCCCTTCGTATTGTTTGTTGCAGAACGATAACGACAGAAGGAATAATGAGCGTACGGAGTCTCAAAGCAACGGTCAGACACAGAGCAGCTCCCAGCAAGTTCTGGAACAAGATGACGAAGATGATGAAGAGTTAACATTGAAGTATGGTGCTAAGCACGTGATCATGCTCTTTGTGCCTGTGACGCTCTGCATGGTGGTGGTTGTGGCTACCATTAAATCTGTCAGTTTTTATACACGGAAGGATGGACAGCTGTAAGTACCATAAAGTTTTGAAGGTTTTCATTTTCGTAGGTCTTTATTTTTGGAGTGTGAATAGCTAAAGAAATTAATTTTTTTAATAATTCGTATGCACAATGCATCTGTATAATGCACATTATGAAACAACATAAAAGAAAAACAATGTAAAGAAAATGTGGCAAAAGAAGAGTATAAGACAACAGACGTAAGAGGACGACAGACGTGAGAGGGCAGTTTGGGCAGAAGATATGTGCAGTAGTAAGAGTATCCTAGGAGGTATCTACAGGACATCAGGTCTTTTCATGGCGGTGGACTGTGCCTGAGCAGGTGGCGTATTCTCTCAACAACCTCAAATGTAATAAAAAAGAAATAATAAAAAAGCTATCCAGCAGACTGCATCGCTGTTAGGCAGTCCTCAGGAGCTGCCATTCAAGCTCCCCTACATCTGTATTATCGAATAAGCATGCAATAATGCTAGACTTCCTTTATGAATGGTTATCTTGTGTTTTCAATGACCACAATGCTCCATTCTTCCTGATCAGTCAGAGGCCAATCAAGAGCCTCAAAAAATCTTTAAACAATAAATAAAAACAAAATAAGAAAAAGGAGAAATATGGTGTCAACATGTTACCAGCCAGTGTAGTTGGATCAGCAACCATGATTACAACCATGTAAATGAAATCAAATAAATCACAAAATGTGAAGAAATGCCATACACCCGCAGTGTCGTGTAGTCATGTAGCGTGCCCGGCACATTTAAAAACAAATATACAAGATCCTATGCTTGTGGAGTATTTCTGTAATCTAGAAATGCAGCTGAATACATTTTGGTGGCTTTCTCAACTGAACTAGTTCTTGGACCATTTTCATAATAAAATATTAAAATGGTATAAAAAAAAAAAATGCGAATCACAGGTTTTGAAAGTCTCCTTTCACAGGAACAGGGGAAAAATGTCCATAACCATGCTGTTTTGGTTTGTTTTTGGCTACCTCTACCCATCAGTCATCAATATGTACCCTCTTTTCCACATCAATGATCATTAAAATGGCTTTTAATGGCGGCACCACGTGACCATGGATGGACGAACCCAGAGAAATTTTTGTAGTATTTGCAATTTGCTTTGTCTGAGTTCTCCCTAGTTTTTTTTATTTTAATTTCTTATTTTTATTTTATTTTTTTGTGACATTATTTTCCTTCATATACTAGATGTTGCACCCATGCTGCCCTTGTATTCGAATCCACTGATACAGTAGAGTCGGTAAAATAGTTGAAAATCACACACAATGCGAAACGAGGGCCCTGCGCTTGCGAGCGTCACAATCTAGTCAGTGGTTGAAGGGGAATCGGTAGGAGAGGGCTGCTTGGACGAGGGTGAGTCGATTGCGTCAGGATGATCTGTAGAGGTTGTCGGTCCTACAGGTGCCTTTATTAAGATGCTGGCTGACTCTAAGCAAAGGTTTACGAGTCTTGAAAAAGGTGGGTTTTCAAAGAGCTTATGCCATTTGTGTGCAAGGGAGAAGGTCTGATGGAACGTGTGAATTCCTGAATACAGGAGTGAGAAGAGGTCGTGATGGTAGAAGAGAGATGCAGGTTGTATTTGGAGAGAAGGGAGGGTAGAGATATAGGAGCGATTGGCACAGTGGAGCGGTAGATGAAGAACAGTGACACAGAGAGATTAATCTAACGGCAGTATGGAGGACAGATTTGAGCTGTGAAAAGAGGGGGAGACCAGTAAATAGGGTGTTGCAATAATCCAGATGGGACATCAAAAGGGTGTTGATCAATATTTTGGTTATTCCATATGCGGACACACGTTTGCATACATGCAGACTTCATTCTATTAAACTCTCCTCCTTAGTTATTAAAGTTGAGCGATTAGCCCCTGTCCTCTCAGTACATTGCAGTACTCGGTATTTAACACTAGATGGCAGCCTCTGCAGCTTATTCTCCGCTACCGATTCAGTTGCCCAGCGTTGTGTATACTGTGGACGGTTTTTGTGTTTACACCATTCATTTTATGGAACTCCACCGTTTATAGTGATTGTGTAATAAACTAATTGGTAGCTGATGGCTAAAACAAATTCTGTGGCAGCCTCACAACATTTTGCCACCCTACTTAACCCTTTAAAACCTTCCATGCAGTCATGAAAAAAAAAAACTATCATGACGGCATGAAAGGCGTGAAGAATGTAGTGGTGTCTGGGCCTGTGCACACTGCGTCCCTACGGTTAACCCTCCAAATGCTGGAAGCCTTGGTGGATCACGCATGATTTCCTTTATGAATGAGTGCCTCTTGTTCAGAAAAGTAAAAAATTAATGAAAAAAGGTAGCAATCAATACTTGGAGCAGGCATAAGGGCTGCTACCATGTCATAAAAAATAAAAGGAGAGCAAAAGGTTGCCAGCTGATCTATAGTTAATTCAGCCGACTGGCACACTGAAAAGGCACGTCATGCAGGAGAATCGGGTATTATGCTGCAGCCAGCCACACCACCACTCTGTCAAATAAAATCAGCAAATCCAGCCAAATCAATCACAATTTATTTTAGAAAAAATAATAAAAATAAGACTCCACTTTTTGCTAACATCTCAACGTTGTCCTATTTAATTCACTTTCAATATAAACTTGCTCACATTTTCCTTGTAAAACTCTACAAATGTAGTTTGAGGTGGAAGTGGAGTTTTTGTCTTCGGTTGGTCTTGCTGTGAGACAGATAGTCATCTTACTTCAAAGCAAATTGTTTTTGGAAAGTTTGGGTTGTTCTGGCTAATGGGGTTTTTGTTGAGATTCTCACTCAAATGCCAATATTAAGGCCCCATAGTGACCTTGGCTCCTTTGGAGATGCAGGCAATTTGGTCAAACTAGACTGTCATGTTTCTTGTGTCTTGAAATAAAATCATGAAATAGGACATGTATTTGTGTGTGTAAAGTATCTATCCTATTTATCTATCTGTCCAATGTATCTATCTATCCATCGTATCTGTCCATCTATCCATTGTAACTCTGCTGTGTACATTTTGCCGTTAAAAGTCTGCAAAAGGAGAGCTGGCGGTTGATAAATCAGATGTCCACCTTTGTGCGCAAAACATGTTTGAATAGTAATTTATTTTTCATTCTTTTGATTCTTACTTCCAATCTTCCTCCACATAATTTATTTTGTGTGACTATCTCGTGTATTACTTTATCTAACACTTTCCATCCATTCTAAACCGTGTCCTACCAAAAAGGTTCACGAAGGCCGTTTTATTTGGGGGGGGGGGTGTTCTTTACAGTTCTCGAGATGGACCATATGTGTGTCTTTTAACACCAACTCAATATTTTGTCTTCTAGAATTTATACCCCTTTCACGGAAGATACGGAGACTGTAGGACAAAGAGCTCTAAACTCCATCCTCAACGCTGCGATAATGATCAGTGTGATCATCGTTATGACCATACTTCTGGTGCTCCTCTACAAGTACAGATGTTATAAGGTGTGTTAGAACTTCGAAAAACTCCTTTTGCTCTCATTTAACTAAATATACATGAATGATGGAAAGTGGGGAAACACTGCTAAGAGTCCTACTTCAAGCCTGTAGTGCTGCTTACTTATGTGATCAAAAAACTTTTTTGTTTAGCAAGCGTTAGAGAGGAACTCTGTAGGAAAACCAACTTTAAAATTAAACACTTAATAATATATGCATCATAAGAAACCTAATTCTGCAAGCCGTCCAAACGCTGCCCTGGAATTTGTTTTAGTCAGTGATTTTCAGGGGATGCCTGTTTTATTATTGGACGTTATTTTAACACGTTTAATAGTTCGACTGATATACCAATGTACAGTACCCCCCCGTGATTTTGACATATTTTGGGTGGGCTTACATGTGATCCGTTCTGCATGCGCAGAAACGTGTTAAGCCTTTAACAGATTAAACACCACCACTGAGTCCACCAGTAGTCTCCTATAAATGAATAAACCTTCTAAAGCGTTTTGATCTTGGAGTCGCTACGTAGTCCCCGGTGCTTCGCAGCGGTGCTCAGAGGAATGCTGCGCGGTCACTTTATAGATCAAATACTGTTATTCTGTACACGTAGTTTTTGTAGAAACAGAGAAAAAAAAACTATAAAAAAATGACAGTAATTAGCCTGCAGGGGAAAAAAAATCAGGTGAATGTCAAACTATGTGCGAAATGCTGCCCGGCCTGGGACGGATCCCCTGGAGTGCGGTTTGACATGTCAGCAATGGTGGGAACTCATCTGAGCGAGGATAATGGCTATTCATTTATTCACAAGTGACAGTAGAATGACAATAAAATGACATCTATATATAACCAACAGCATAGTTTTACAGAGTGTGTAATTGTTTTGTTATTTTTGTTATCTAAAGCAATAAATCAAACCTTTTTTTTTCTTTTTTTTATTTTGCTTTGATCTGTGTGTGGCTGTGGCTTGCACAGAAGCAATTTGGCTCGTAAGGGGGCTGCATTGGGGACCTGAAAAAACGCTAGAAATAGTTTTAAATGTCAGCTGTATTAGAATGACGGATAAGAGCTCCAGGAAGTGTTTTTTCTTCTTCATCTTTCCACTAAACATGGATTAGGTTTAATTACCGAGAGACAGAATATCAAAGAGGCGCAAAGAGAAAAATATACTGAGACATGCTAAATGCTATTTGGCAGAAAATAAGTTATAAAACTTAGAAAAAAAAAGTCTATTCACTTTTTAGCATAAGTCATTATTTAAAAACTAAACGTTTCAGAAATCTGTAGATGTTTTCCTAGTCTGTTTATAAAAAAAAAAGCCCATTCATTGTCCTCTACATAGGACCGGTAAATGCCATGTATGTTGAATTTCTTGATATATATGTCTGCAAATAAAATGTTTATTGAAAAACGTTTTCTTTAATGTTAAACCACATTACTGTATACACCATTATATTTGATGGGTCAAGAAACCCATGATTCCACGGGACTTCCCTTTATGAAGAGCATCAAAGTTTATTCTGCTTTCTTTTTCCAGGTTATTCATGGCTGGCTGATAATATCTTCCCTGCTGTTACTGTTTTTCTTCTCTTTTATCTATCTGGGGTAAGTTGCTGATGCTAAGAATGTGCATACGGTTGATGGACAAAATAATTAACAATTACCTTTCTGAAAAAGGGCAGATTAATTCATGGTCCTTGTGAAACTAAGACGACAAATCATTCCTTTAAAAAAAAAAAATAATAAAAGCATACGTATAGTACTTATGCTTATTATTATTATTATTTAAAATATTATTTTTTAAAGGAAACTGCAATGATTTACAAAATATCACTTCTAGTATCTGGATCGAAAGGCGATTTTTGGTTATACATTGCTGTCCCTGTTACCGTATAAAACCTGCATGGTAACCAGTGCTTGTTCTTTGTTTTTAGCGAAGTGTTCAAAACGTACAATGTAGCCATGGATTACATAACACTGGCCCTTATGATTTGGAACTTTGGCGTCGTGGGAATGATCTGCATTCACTGGAATGGGCCGCTGATCCTGCAACAGGCCTATCTTATCATGATCAGTGCTTTGATGGCCCTGGTGTTTATTAAATATCTCCCAGAGTGGACAGCCTGGCTCATCCTAGCCGTGATATCCGTTTATGGTGAGTATTGATTCACGTTTTGTGCCGTAGCACTAGTTTGTTCGTAATCGCTTTCACAGCGGGGGTGAATACCGTGGTGGTCCAGCAGCATGTAGCCGAAGACCATCCTCCTGATGATGGTCTGGAAATGTGACATATTTGGAATATTTGATGTATGGCTCATGTTATATGTACTGAATTTCTTGTTAGTGTTTGTATTAACAAGAGTGTAAAAAGTATTACATAGAATTAGATAAGGGCGAAAAAAACCAAACAAAAATAGTGTAGACTGTTTTTAAAAAATCAAACAGGTGTGCGGTGTCATAGTAACATAGTTCATAAGGTTGAAAAAAGACCAAAGTCCATCAAGTTCAACCTAAATACATATTGTGTCCCTTCTGTGTTGATCCAGAGGAAGGCAAAAAACCCTTGAAGCAGATGCCAATTGCCCCATACCAAGGGGAAAATTCCTTCCCGACTCCAAATATGGCAATCAGAATAAATCCCTGGATCAACGTTCTGTCCCTATTAATCTACTATCCATAACTTGTAATATTATTGCTTTCAAGAAACACGTCCAGGCTCCTTTTAAACTCTTTTATTGAGTTTACCATTACCACTTCCTCTGGCAGAGCGTTCCATAGTCTCACCGCTCTTACTGTAAAGAACCCCCGTCTGTGCTGGTGTAGAAACCTTCTTTCCTCCAGCCGTAGAGGATGTCCCCTTGTTATAGATACAGTCCTGGGTATAAATAGGTCCTGGGAGTGATCTCTGTACTGCCCCTTATATATTTATACATAGTTATTAAGTCCCCCTAAGCCGTCTTTTTTCCAAACTAAATAACCCTAATTCTGATAATCTTTCTGGGTACTGCAGTCCTTCCATTCCCCTTATTACTCTGGTTGCCCGTCTTTGAACCCTCTCCAGCTCCACTATATCTTTCTTGTACACTGGTGCCCAGTACTATACACAGTATTCCATGTGTGGTCTGACTAGTGACTTGTACAGTGGTAGAATTATTTCCTTGTCATGGGCATCTATGCCCCTTTTGATCACCCCATGATTTTATTTGCCTTAGCAGCAGCTGCCTGACACTGGTCACTCACACTCACAATGGTAATAAAGATATTTTTGCACTTCTTATAATGATGTATAACCAGCAAACAGCCGATGGTGTAATGTTGTTTCAAATGTAATTTTGAATAAAATAAACAAGATTGCACTCACACGATCCCTTGCGCACCTTTTATGTGTGCAGAAACAAAGTGTGTAGTGCAGATTTTGTTTTACACAATCCTAGTAATTTTTTTGCTCTAAGCAGCAGAAAATGAATTAATAGGCAGGTATTAGTATTTTAGGACAGTGTATATGAAACCAAGTTTCTTGAGTCTGACTAATCCTTGCTTGTGTCGCTTCTTTTTCAGATCTCATTGCCGTCTTATGTCCCAAAGGGCCACTCCGTATGCTGGTAGAGACCGCGCAGGAGAGAAATGAAACCCTCTTCCCAGCCTTAATTTACTCTTGTATGTATGCTGCATGCTTCTTAACATCTGTTATGCATAGATCCCCAAATACTTCATCTAAGGCCTTCTTATTTACTCATTGGGACATCTTGCACATTTATCCTCGCAGTGCAATTTACTCTCTGTTTTGTTTGTTTGTAAATGCATCATGGGTTTGTAGATATCCTACTAAAAAGCACAGTAGTGGTTTATATCCCTCTGTTGACTAAAAATAAGACTATTTTTTTTTAAGCCAGGAACCATGTAATTTTATTTTCTGTTCTAGGGCTGCAACTAATTATTTTCATAATCAATTAATTGGCCGATTTTGTTTTGTTTTTTCGATTAATCGGATAAAAAAACAATATGCAAACTTTTCTTTAAAATAATGTAATGAACAAAAACTGCCCACTCTGTCCCCAGATATGCTATACTGCCCCTAGATATGCCTTTTACCTTCCCGTATGCCACTCTGCCCCCTGATATGCTATACTCCCCCTAGATATGCCTTTTACCTTCCCATATGTCACTCTGCCCCCTAGATATGCTATACTGCCCCTAGATATGCCATATACCTCCCTATAAGCCACTGTGCCCCGTGATATGCCTTACACCCCCCTGATATTCCTTATGCCCCCTCCCATACTCCCTGGTGTCTAGTGGGGGCAGCCAGTGAACCTCCCCTGGTGGCCAGCACTTTCGCTAGAGCTTCTGACTGAGCACTGAAAGGTCATGTGACGCCGGTGCTCCATTATAGAAGCCCCAGCGGAAGTGAAGGGCAGTAGCAGATGTTGTTTGCGTAGCCGCCCACCGGCTGCCCGAGAGGAGTATCCTCCATAGCGCTGAAGGGGATCCTCCTCTGGTGGGCATTTGCTCTGAAAACCCCTCATCTTATAGTCGATAAAATTGATTCAACTAATCGATAATGAAATTCGTTGATTTTCATTATCTATAATTGAATAGTTGTTTCAGCCCTACTCTGTTCAATGTGCATCATGATATTTTTTGTGTGATTTTGTCACGCCAGCACTTTACAATAAGCTCAGTTCCTCTTAGCTAAGCATTGAAACTAAAATCCGTAAAATAAAATTTTTATGAACTCTAAACTGATTTATGTTGTCCACAGCCACAATGATATGGTTAGTAAAGATGGCAGATGGAGATCCAGGGTTTAAACAGAGCATGTCAAAGAAACCTACTTACAACACACAAGGTAAGTGCATTTTTAAAGAAGGGCAAACATGCAGATATGGGTCAGAAATCAGTTCCTTGGTGAGAGTGTAATTAGGAAGAGGCGATGATATTGATGGCACTGAGAGGATCATGAAATGTTTCATTTTTTTTATTTTATTTTTTTTAATGGACCCACGTTCACAGAGTAAGACACTGAGAGCTTTCAGCATCAACACAATTTGAGCAGATAAGATCAGGGGTGAAATAACAAATGCTTATTTGCCCCAGGGCCCACATGCTTGCTTACTTCAGTGTCATTTATGCATATGTCTGCACTTGGGAGCCCTCCCCTGCTGCAGTTGTATTTGCAGAGACACAGACCCAGTCCATTATAGCCATTAGTGATGGTAATAGAGTCTGCGTCCTACTTCGTATCGTGTGGTACGATCGGCAAAGGCAAGAATTATGGTTACTGTGTGAGGATCCCCAGCCATCAACCTGCAACTACAGGAAGAGAGATACTCTGCTGCCATCTGTGTTTATGCAGGCTTAGGATATCTCTGGGAACATGAGATTTTACTTATTTTATATATTTTTTCTGTAAGTCATATTGTTAAGTTATGCATTTCCTGACGGCTGCTTGGTTACGTGCAGACCTTCAGTAAGCTGTCACAAAGTTTTGCGGGGGGGAGGGCACGTTCTTTGTATGGTGACCCCATACTGTCTGGCGGTTTCTAGGTCCAGGCTGAATTGTGCACCTTGACAGGATCATGAGGGTATGAAAAGACTGAATATAGGAGTGCACTGTGGAACACAGATTATGGGCAGTTTTATATGTACAAGGTGAATAAAAGTAATTACATACAGCTACCTTGTTTGTCCATATGGTAGCCTGGCCAGAGTTCCAGGGCTGAGGCTGGTTAAACCCTGGTTGTAAGGATGGGTAATAAAACCAGGTTTCTCAAATGAGCTCCCTCTCTGTAACCACCTCCGATTGTGACCCACCACGAGCCCAGTTTAACCCCAAAAGAGGGATGTTGTAGAATAACAGATGTTTGTAGCGACTCTGTTCCAAATGTCGGCAGGCATCGCCGCGGTTCCTAGAACAGTTCCATGAATTTGCAGCTAGGTCTTGGTCAGGCGCATGGAGCGTTTCCGCCATGTAGAGCCCTCATAGTTGGTTATTTTATGGAAGTCTGGTAAGGGCAGACCAGATGGGTTTTCCAGGCAAGGAGTCTCCCCATGAATCAGTCATGGCCCTACCCCATGTGTCCTCCTCCTCAGGGGTTACCGTGACATATATATGCACCGTTCAGTCATAACCTTATGACCACCTGCATAATATTGTGTAGGTCCCCCTTTTGCCACTAAAACAGCCCTGACCTGTTGATGCATGGACTCCTCTAGACCTCTGAAGGTGTGCAGACGTTGGCCTGTAAGTTGTGAGGTGAGGCCTCCATGGATCAGGCTGGTGATCACATGGTCTCTAGGACATCCCACAGATGTCCCTCGATTGAATTGGAGGCCAAGTCAATACCTTGAACTCATTGTGTTCCTCAAGGCATTCCTGAACCATTTTTTGCTGAAAGAGGATAATGCCATCAGCAGATACTGTATGCGTGGTCTGCAACAATGCTTAGGGCAGTGTGTCAAAGTAACATCCACATGAATGGTAGGACCCAAGGTTTCTGAGAAGAGCATTGCCCAAAGCATCACACTGCCTACGCCGGCTGGCCTTCTTTCCATAGTGCATCCTGGTGCCATATGTTCTCTGGGTAAGCACACCCATCACCGTGATGTAAAAGAAAATGAGATCCATCAGAGCAGGCCACCTCTATCCATTGCTCTGTGGTCCAATTCTTATGCTCACGTGCCCACTGTAGGTGCTTTCGGCAGTAGAACAGGGGACAGCATGGGCACCTTGACTGGTCTTGGACTACACAACCCCACACACAACAAACTGAGATGCACTGTGTGTTCTGAAACCTTTCTACCAGAACCTGCATTCACTTTTTTCCAGCAAATTGAGTTACAGTATCTTGTCTATTGAATTTGACCACACGGGCCAGCCATCGCCCCCCTCGTGCATAACAAACCTTTACCACCCGTCACTGCCGTTGGTTCACTGCTTTTTCCTCCTTGGGGCACTTTTGATAGGTACTGACCACTATAGACCAGGAATATCCCACAAGAGCTGCAGTTTTGGAGATGCCCTGACCCAGTCGTCTCGCAATCACAATTTGGCCCTTGTCAAAGTTGCTCAGATCCTTACGCTTGCCCATTTTTCCTGCCTCAGTCTACTGCAATTGCTATTATTCTGGAACCATCTAGGAGTAACAGCTCAGCCCCAAAGCGGTATGCCATGTACGCCCAGGAAGTGGGAGTGCTGAAGTGCATAACAAGCATTGGCTGGAGTGCTATAAAGCACAACGCCACTGGACTCTGGAGCAGTGGAAATGTGTGCACTGACGAATCTGATCCTGGCAGATGCCAGGAGAACGCTATCTACCAGAATGCATAGTGCCTACTGGAACTTTGGTGGAAGTTTTGGGCTAGATGAAGAGAAATGTTAATGCTACAATGACATTTTAGACAACTGCATGTGTCCAACTTTGCAGCAGTTTGAGGAAGGCACCTATTAAAACATGATTGTGCCCCTGTGCACGAAGCAAGGTCCATAAAGACTTGTTTTGACGTATGAGGTGGAAGAATTGGAGTTGGCCACACAGAACACTTGCCTTAACCTTATTGAACACCTTTGGGATGGACTTTTGTCTAAATGGGCCCAAAGCCCCTCAGTAACCTTCCAAAATCTTGTGGAAAACATTCCCAGGAAAATGGAGGTTGTTATAGCCACAAGGGGATGGGGAGCTACTCTATAGTAATAGCCATGGTTTTGGAATGTTGTATCCTACAAGCTTATATAACATGATGGCATCATGCAGCTGCTACTGGTTTGTCGGCTGCACATCCATGATGCGAAGCTCCCGTTCAGCCACAGCCACAGATCTGGTGACTGTGGATGCCGTTGGAGTGCAGTGAACTCATTGTCGTGTTCAAGAAACCAGTTTGAGATGATGTGAGCTTTTTGACATGGTGCATTATTCTGCTGGAAATAGCCATCAGAAGATGGGTACACTGTGTTCATAAAGGGATGGACATTATTAGCAACACTAGTCGGGTACTAAGGGGCCCAAAGTGTGCTGAGAAAATGTCCCCCACACCATTAGACCACCACCACCAGCCTAAACCGTTGATACAAGGCAGGATGGAGCCATGCTTTCATGTTGTTTATGCCAAATGGCTGACCCTGCCATCTGAATGCTGAAATCCAGATTCATCAGACCAGGCAACGTTCTTCCAATCTTCCATTGTCCAATTATTTGTGTTACTGTTGCCTTGCTGTCATCTCAAACCAGTCTGCCCATTCTCCTCTGGCCTCTACCATCAACAAGGCATTTTCGACCACACAATGGCTGCTCACTGGATATTTATCTTTTTTTGGACCATTCCCTGTAAACCCTAGAGATAGTTGTGCGTAAAAATCCCAGTAGATTAGCAGTTTCTGAAATACTCAGACCAGCCTGTTTGGAACCAACAACCATCCCACATTCAAAGTCGCTTAAATCCTCTTTCTTCCCCATTCTAATGCTCGGTTTGAACTTCAGCAAGTTTTCTTGACCACGTCTACATGCCTAAATGCATCGAGTTGCTGCCATGTGATTGGCTGGTACACTATTTGTGTTAACAAGCAATTGAGCAGGTATTCTTAATAAAGTGGCCTGTGAGTGTATATTAGTTCTTTTCTACTAATACTAGGTGGCCTTAGTTTTTGTTTTCTGCAGAGAAGGTGGAACAGAACCTTGAAGTTTGAATTCATGTCATTTAGTACTTTCACAGCCTGTCTCATGACCTTAGTTTGATCTGAATGCATAAATATTCTGAGAATGGTTATATAAGTGCACGTACATTTTTACTTTAGCTTGATCTCTTTAAAGGAATTTCCCTGTAGGCTCAGCATGCTGAAATATTTTTTGTTCATTGAAGCACTACTTTGTAAACGTTAAATAATTTGGAATTGTTTAAAATGGAAGGTGACTTATACACCTGTGACCAGCACTAAAATATCTCTGCTGTGTAACAGGATACTTTGACAGCACACCGTTGGGAAAAGGATGACCTTCTTATACAATTCTCCATATTGTATTGTGTTGTATTTTTATATTTTCTTTTGTCTTCCCCCAAAGTTCCAGCTGTCCGGGTGAGGGGTGATGGTGCTACTGCAGATGATAATGGCGGTTTTGATGCAGACTGGGAAGAACAAAGAGATGCAAGAATTGGGCCCATTGAATCAACGACAGAGTCCCGCTCAGCAATCCAGGCACTGCCTAGCAATACACCTCCAAGTGAAGATCCCGAGGAGCGTGAGTACATGTTTTTTATTTTGGACACATTGATATGTGCCCTGTATAAAATAACTAATTTATGCCCATTTTACAGCAGCGTTATGTTGATGTTTGTTGGATCAGGTTAAGATTTCAGTACAGGCCAAGAGGAGGAAAATAAATGTTCCTCCTAGCTACACCAGACTTGACATGGTTTCTAATGGTAAAAAAAGGTTTCGTTGGCAATTGTATTGGTAATTGTACGCAACCTTACCACGCCTTTGTGTTATTGACTGTAGATCGCATTAGTTTATAGCATATTGTATGACACACTTGACCATTTTATTCTCCTTGTTAGCCATACCGTGAACGAGAAGTTATGTTGTGGGAGGAAGGAGTTAAGATAGTAGGTATAAAATATTTCTGACGATGTGCTGAAAGGAAATCGTGTGCACTGTTTTAGCATATGTTCTATATATTTAGTATTTCCTTTCCTTGAGATTTTTTGAGGTTTTACTTTCCAGAATTATAATTCCTGCACATCTAAGCTGCATTTCCAGCATATTTCATGTAGACCCTAGTCATGTAAGTGACCGTTTAGGTGGCCCACCAAGCATCTAAAACTTAGGCTTCTGAATCATATCATCTTCTGTGCTGAAATGGAGTATTCCACCATGTATGCATGTCTCCCTTATGCAAAGTCTACCCTGCCACACCTTCCTCTTGAACAAATCTGTCGAATATGATTAGTGCTCCCATGCCTGTGGTTTGACAGCACACATTTGTTTTTGATAGAAACCAACCCTAATGGGGAATGTAACTAGACTCTGCTTCGTGGACCGTCTTACAGCCCCCAGCAATATCACTGGAATTTTAGGAGGTTTCAGAAGCTCAATGCAACAACTCTCCAGAGGCAGCTGAGGCAAGCAGCTTTGTTCTGGACTCTTGGTGTCCTGTAGTTCAATGACTCTGTGAGATCAGGCCCTGAAGCTTTAACGTAATATTCACAAGGTATCCCGTCTGTTGGGGCTGAGGGACTATATATAGTAATTATTTCAAGTCTACGGATGGCTGTAAATCCTGGTGCTGATTTCAACCTGGCGTTCACAGAAATATTAGTTGCCTCTGGTGGTTGCGTTGGTTTTAACTCAAAAAAGCAGAACTATGTTCCACATTCTTCAGTACAAAAAAGCTTTATCTTTTATACCAAATACATGTTGCAAAGGCCATTTGCTGGCTGTAAAAGCCATTTGCAATGATAGAGGCTGTGAGGGAAAAAAACACCTCTGGAGACACCTGACAGATACCATATGTAGGTACTTTTCTCCAATTTTTGTGGTGAGGTTTTCCCAGTGTTTTGAATCCAGTGATGTCCTTGGCCTGCACTAGGACAAAATCAAATAAAACACAGCTACATAAAAAACACAGCAAAACAAAATACCTGTTAATGCACTCTTTTAATGGAAATATCAGGGCATGTCAGTAGGGTGTCTCTTGTTTAGTACATATATACGTCCTTGTATGTTAATCTGTTTGAAAATGCAAAGCATTCTGACATGAAGTATGCACTGTAGGGGTATCGTTCAACGTGTTTAAATTGGCAGAATGTTTTGTTTTAACCCCAGGCCTCATCGTGTTAAATACACCTCCGAATAAAATTTACGGCACTGATAGAATGTTTGGGGTGGCTTGGAAAGTCCTTGTACTTTTTGTGCCTTAAAAGGACCTGTTATTGTGGTCCTTGATGGGCCGTCAGTGGCATATGACTTTACGACAAGAAAAAGGATTGGAGAATGTATTACTTCACTAAAATAAATAGCATTGTTACTTTGTGCATTGTTCATGCTGGGCATACAGTGGCAATATGGACCATTGCATGAGTGGTCAATTTGTCAGGATAGTGACCTCTGACATCTGGGGCCATGGTAACCCAAGGCTCACAGCTTGATAACACACTTAGCCCTGCGGTAGTAGGGCTGCATCTCGCACACATAATGTGAAACCAGTCCATATGTGCCTTTATACTGCAGCACCAATTACAGCGCTGTCTTATCAGAGGGCTCTTCACATCATTGCTGGAAAGGGGAACCCTACCAGTGATGTAATCAGTGACATCATAGGGGTTTCCCTGTGGCAACTGTCAAATTGCCTGGTGTCATAAAAGATCCCAAAGAGGATCAGTGGTGCCATAAAATGTGTGTTTGGGGGGGGTATGATATGTGGAGGGCCAAGAAAACCGAGAGGTCAAAGGTAAGGAAAGGAGGTCAATAAAGTGGAGAGAGAGAAGTAAGAATGAGTGTACTTTTATGACTTGAATACATGAGTCATGGTACGAACCAAACTAAAACTTACAAACCAATAAATAAGTGTAACCTCTGAGCATCCTTGAGTATTTGTTTGTGGAGAAACCTCCAGATTTCTTTGTAAAGTGAACTTGCTAACAGATACTTTGGTTCTGACTGCATTTGGCATCATGCTGATAAACCATACATTTTCACAACAAATGATCTGCCTTTTGTTAATGTTTGAATGCCTCTGACTAATATTCCTGAATGCTCCAATTGTCTCTGACTTATTTTCCTTAGTTCTTCAGTTGCTGATCATCTTGTATTTGTCACAGGTACCATTTTTTCAAACAGACTATAGCAGTCTGCTCTCGTACTTACACAGGTATCTAAGTGGGTGGGAGACCTTTATCTAAAAAAATCAACTCAGTAGGCCTCAAACTGGTGAGATGTTTGAGGCTGGTCACTAAAATCTCTACGGTGAGGTATTAAAAACCCCAAACTTCTGAAATTTTAAAAGGGATAGTTGTCACAAGTTGAAGATCAAAAAACACTTAATCCATTACTTTGTCAAATATTATTGCGCATTCCTTGTGAGTTGTTTGGCTCTTAGCAGTGCCTGATGGTTCTCAGTTCCTTTATTGTTAGGGCTGAGGCTGTTTTACAAGGCATATATGTATGATCACCTTCTACCAAATTCTGATGTATATCTTGGAGAATGACTTCAATAGTACCTTCATGCTTTTGACTTTGTACTAATGATTGTATATGATGTCATATGCTACATTTTGTGATTTGTCCTAGCATTGGTACTTTGATAACATTAAAATAAATTAATGTTAAATATGTCTTCTTTTCTCAGGAGGAGTGAAACTTGGACTTGGCGATTTCATTTTCTATAGTGTCCTTGTTGGGAAGGCTTCAGCCACAGCCAGTGGGGACTGGAATACCACTTTGGCTTGTTTTGTTGCTATTCTGATTGTGAGTTTGAAAATGTCAATAACATAACTTGCCTCTGTGTAATACATTTGAACCAGCAAATCATAAAGATCAAAGTTAATTTTAATAGTTAAACTCATTATGAAACTGTTCACATTAATAGACTCATTTTCTCTTGAAAGTTATACTCTACTTTAGAGAAATGGTGGAAAGAAAAAATGTTAGATGTGTGGTTAGAATTGATCTATTATTTAGTTTGATTTTGTAGAAACCATGTAGATGCCCATGGGATAGCGCCAGACATGTATACAGAGTAGGGAAACGATTCTGTTTTTACAATTAGCATTACAATTTTTAATTATTAATTGGTATTAAATGTTACTTAAAATGTTGATTGTGTCACATGCATTTTTTGTGAGAAGTCCACATTAACAATTGAAGTCTTATTTTGTTTTTGTTTTTTTGTTGTTTTTCTTTTTTGCAGGGTCTGTGCCTTACTTTGCTTCTCCTTGCTATTTTCAAGAAAGCATTGCCCGCACTTCCCATCTCCATAACATTCGGACTTGTCTTCTACTTTGCCACAGACAACTTGGTACAGCCCTTTATGGACCAGTTGGCATTTCACCAGTTTTATATTTAACACTTTGGCCAGATAGTTCCCTGGCGCGTTTGGGGTTATAAACTACTCGTTTTTTTTTTTTTTAATTATTATATATATATTGTTTTTTTTTACTTGTTTTGAAATATAGAGGAATCTACATTTGTTAACCCCTTCTAAATCTAAGGGACAAGAAATCATTGAGTTTGTGTGTCTCAATGGACTGAAGAAGTGGTTCATGGTGTTAACATTGCCATACCCACAAGTGGGGTCGGGTGTTCTTTACTTGGAGTGGCAGTATCACAATTCAGTTGACCAAGGTATGTCTATTCATGTGAAACTGAGTAGTACTATTAGAATTTTTTTTTTATTTTATTATACACACGAATGGACTATAAAACAACCAAATAACGTTCACATTTCATATTCCACCTACCTGAGAAATACAACAAAATACTGTAACGTAAAGCAATACTGCCTGAAAAACACGTTCTTCCAATAATAAAACACGTGGAATCTGCCAGTTACTCAAACCTGTAAAGTTGACTGTAATATTGGTAAGATAATTTTGCTGCTCTTTAATACCAGCTCAAAAAAAAAAACAGTTGAGTGCAGTTGGGTGACTAGAAGTGTGCAGTGTCCACAGTGTACTTCTCTTTGGTGGTTGGGTTGATGTCCAAATATCTATAATATTGTTTCCCCATAAGTGCCAAAGGAACATTTAACCATTTACCTACAAGGTAAAACTACAAAAGCATTGTATGTTTTTTTTCCCCATGTGTTTTTTTTTCTATTTCACATGCACAGTCTTATTCCTTTGTTTTGGTATTTTTATTATGGGTTGCTAAACTGGAGGGTATTGACTACTGAAGTCCACTGTGATTCAAGTCACGGAGGCGCTTGCATTCTATGTGAATTGCGACTGAACCCCTTTGGGTATTTTTTGAGGAGTGGCCAATTTAGATTTGCTATAGATTTTTTTTTTTTAATGTGAAATCTGTAAGATCCAGTGGGGTGTGGTTGCTTATTTCTCTCTTTTGGTTATTACCTTTTAGTTCTCAGTTTCTCATAATTGTTAAAAAAAAAAAACTTTCAAAATAAGGCTACACTGGAAAATCACTGCTTACTTTAATTTAATGGGAGCAAAGAATACATTTTGTAAATAAAACTGCTTGGGATAACTTCAATTGTGTTAGTTTTTTCTGTAGTTTTCACTATGTGCTGTATGGGATGCAAAATCACCACTGTTTTCTAGTTGTAGAATAGGGAGGTGGCATTTATAACGGCTGCGGGTACTGCGTCAGGTGGGACTTTGTGCAAGGACAGGTGCCTATTCAGAGCCCTGCATTGCGCTAGTTGCAGACGGCAAGACCAGGAGCACACAGGAGAAGATCAAACAGCCAATGAAAGTCCTGAGACAATGTGCAGTGGGAGGAGGACAACATTTAAACAGTCAATATAAGTAGAATACCAACACCAGGATCAAAAATAGAGGCTAGGAAACAATGCTCTAGCAAGTGTAGATAGGAGCTGCCAATGTATATAAAGGCATCTGACTACTGGATGAGCCAGGTGTGTCTGGAATGAGTATGAATTACAGGCGGCACGGAGAGACAGGAATCCCAGTGATCACAGAGCTGGATGGTGACCTATGCACGTGAAAAGCCTCCTATGCTCTGGGTTGTTGGCTCTTTCTGACATTTTCAGAGAAAAAGGGGTCTAGTTTTTTCAAATGCTGACTAGACATAAATATATCTGCTCCCAACATCCAGCTTCCATTGCTTCTGTTTATCCTAACATCATATTAAAAAAAGATCTTGGGCAAAAAGGAACACTGTATCCAACAGGGCAATAAGATCAGAGCTAAAGCAAAAGTTATGGGCCAGGGGAGGAAGGCTTTTTCCCCAGATAAATCGCAATGTCAGGGGGAAGCACTTGAGAGGTATTTGCTCCTACGCATGTGCAGTAGTTCTTACCTCTCAAGCTCTGCACCCACACATCCTGAGTTGCTGGGGGAGGCTTACTGTGCATGTGCAAGGTCATGTAGGGTTGTGCGCATGTGCACTATGCATTCTCCGGTGTCCCAAACACCGGGGGATGCTATCATGGCTGCAATCTTGAGTCCTGAGGTCTTGCCAAGCTCTATCACTACCTGAAAAGCGGAACAGAGGTAGAGCTCATAGAGGGGAAAAATTTGACTGTCCCCCGCACGGTGGGACAGGTGAGAGGCATTGGTTGGGGAGATCATGGAGCACTGTTCTCCCTGTCACTGTTCAGCGGCAATTGATGCTGAGCGCCGGGACATGTCGTCATATCTTGGCGTTCAGCATTAATTGCTGTGTGCACTGCCAGGGGTAGCAAAGGAGACTTGTGAACCTACAGACACATACCTCACACTCCCACAACAAATAAGAGAAAGAGAAGGATGAGGAGTAATGTAAGAGATGTGCATAGTGAGTAAGAGGGTATCTGATGGGGAGAAAGGGGTGCTGTAAGCTGTTGGCCAGCATGTGTGTGTGTGTAAGGGCATTGTGTGTATATGTATGTCTAATGGCAGTTTGTGTTTTTATGTATAACTCTGCACCACCCCCACTCCATCTACCTCAGACATGGCATTCCACACAGACCCGCCTCCTACAGAAGTGTTCACGAACAGTGAGGGCGCCCTGCTCATCTGAAGACTTCGGACATTACAAACTCATGCTTCTATATATCGGTCCTCCATCTATTTTTATTTCTCCTTAAACTCCTTCCCTTTCCCATAACCCTAAACATCTGTTCTCCACATTTAACACCCCATCTGTCCACCAGCGCCTCCTTCACTCTGCCCAAGAACTTGCCACCTACTTTAAAAACAAAATTGACACAATCAGGGAGAACATCCTTTCCATGGTGTCGATCATTTGGTACCTCATATTCCTTCCCATAAGCCACCCTTAACTGCCTCAGTCCAGTCCCCCAAATGAGGTTGCTGAGGTTCTCTTGTCCTCCCGCCTCACCACCTGCCCTGTCAACCCTGTACCCTTACCTCTCCTATCATCCCTTTCTGATGTGCTTAGCCTAACCCTAACTTATATCTTTAATTTCTCTCTTTCCCATCCTCATCTAAACATCCCATCATCTCTACCATCCTAAAACAAAAGGCCAATTTGCATTAATTGCTTGAACTCTCTGCAGACTTTCACACAGTTGACCACCCTCTCCTTCTACAAACCTCTCATGCTCATGGCATCTGAGACACCGCTCGTTCCTGGTTCAAATTCTTTACTGGAACTTGTTCCTCTCCCCTTTCACTGGGTTGTTCATCTGTTGGTGTTCTTCAGGGCTCAGTTCTTGGTCCTCTATCCTTCTCCACCTACACCTCTTCACATGGACAACTCATATGTTCCTTTGGCTTCCAATACCATGTATACGCAGACAACACCTTAATCTATATCTCATTTCCTGACCTTTCACCCTCTCTTCTAACTCGCTCTCCAACTGGCTTTCTGGAATTGCATCACGGTGTTGCATTACCTGAAGTTCAGCGTCTCCAGGACAAGAGATTATGGTAACGCCACTATCCACTCAATTCTCAACATCTCTATCACTCTTGATAACAACACTATCCAATTGACACACCAAGTTCACTGCCTTGGTGTCACACTTGACTCTGCTTTCTCCTTCCTTTCTCCTATCCAATCCCTCACCAGATCCTGCTTGTATACCAGTTTGTTATTATTTGTGATTTTACATTTATTCTACCAACTCTGATTGTAAAGCACTGTGGAATTTGCTGGCACTATATAAATATAATGTATATTTTTCCTCAAACCAGGAAAGCTGTTGGTGTTTTCTAAAACATAAGAAAAAGATTACTTTAAATCTGCAGGGGCTTTTTTTTCTGCTGGTCATTCTGATGAAGACATTAAGTAATGGCCTGTGTTTTACGTCTTTGCCTTAAGCTACATGTGCTGCAGTCAGCATAAGGCAAAATCCATCTGGATTACTTCTTCGTGACTGAGAATCAAAGATTATCTCTGTAAAGAGGCTTAGTAGTGATGTCATGAAGACGTAACCGCAACAATATATAAAAGATTTCATTTGGAGCAAGACAGCTATTCAGACTGAAATGATATTCCTTGCTCATCTTAAGAGACTATTATAGTTTTAGACATCAACTTGAAGAATTCAATCATCATGTCTAAAGAGAAGCTAGACTCGCTGGTGAAGTCGATGGAGGCTATGCTGTCCGAAGTACAGCAATTAAAGGTCCAATGTACCAAGCAAACAGAAGAGGTCAACCAGCTTGTACAAGATATACGAAGAGAAAACAAAGACTTGGCGCAGAAATACACGCAAATTACTCAAGACATGCAGGAGGCCAGGGAGGCTATTGGTCAGCTGCGAGATACTAAATTTGCCTTTGAAGCAAAGGAGAGACAAGCACAGAAACTAAGTAGGCAGCTGTAAAAATGGTATGGCATTATGAAGAATCTGGGTTTTTTATCCTTTAAAAATCTCCCTATTTCCACAGGGCAAGTAAGAGGCCTGTGCATTATCTATTATGTTTCAAATCCACTGTTCTGGAAAATGTGCGGGAATGAAACATTTCAATTTTAACACATTGGCCCTCCTACTGAGGGCTAAATTCAACCAGAAGGTATTCCTCCCAATTGTCTGGTGACAAAGGATCTATATCACTTTGCCTTCTTGGATCTACGTAATGGAATTTCTAAGGAAATTCACATTGGCTTCTGATGCACCCTTTATTTTATATGAACATTGAACTCTTAATTTTAGGTTTTACTACAACATAAAAAGAAGATTCCAAAATAACTTGTTCTTTTGTTCTTCATTGTTTTCTGCAAGAGAGGGCTATTCAGCTATCTTAAAAGGCTAACAAGACTATTGAAACCTGGACATCTGTTTTGTAATTTGTCATGGAGCACACAATTTGCAATGGGTATTAAACTAGAGGGTTAGCTTAGCTGTCACGTTTTTATTAAAGGTTGGCAAATGTTCTCATCTTATAGTGGTTTATTCACTATGACACAGAGTGCGCAAGAGTGGTGTAGTTTCCACTCTATATTATGAAGGGTCAGCCGCAATTAGATTCTTCTGCAAGAATTGTCAAGTTAGGTATGTGTAATGCATAGTTACGTGAGGTTTCTTATAAACCCACCCATGTCTGGTTTTCAAATCTGTTAAACAGCCTGTTTAGAAATCTCATATTTAAATATTCATATATATATATTTGCTTCTCCATGGCAGACATTTTATTGGTTATTATAAAGAAGTGCATTATGATGTGCATGAATATATACATATCGCTTTGTTTGATGTGTCCCCGTATTTTAATAAGGAATTCTCTTTAGGGTTGTCTCCTATTCTGATATCCAACTTTCGTTATATTACATCCAATTAATTAAAAAAAGAAAAAAAAATATTTACTTTTGTTTGTGTGTAAAGCTATCAGGTCGTTCAGATTCACAAATAGAATCCAATTGTTTCATGTTCATGAAAACCGACATGCCTCTTTTCAATCTACAATCCAGATGCGAAAGCAGCGTAAATCTAAAAAAAAATTCATTCCTTACCATCAGAGAAATGAAATCCTGCGGTCTGTTGTGCTTTACCAATATTTGACAAATGTTGGGATTCAGGCATTCTGTTATAAAAAAAAAAAACTGCCTACAGTTTTATGTGCATCTAAACAATGTTGATTTTGGGGGGTTTTGTACAGTAGATTGGACTGAGCATAATTACATTCTCTAAAAGAATAGAGTTTACATGGTAAATTAAGGAACTGCTACAGCAATCACTGCTGGTTTAGCTCAGACATAAATCTTACATGAAATGTCAGCAGATTCTGTAAACTCTTGTCACAGCTAATAAGGATTATTTCCCTTTCATCCAATCTTGTTTCCTTCACCAGATGTCTTCATGTCGGATTAGGTTTTATGATTACCAGACATTACTAATAGTGTAAAAACTGAAACAATTGATAAATCTTTTGTTAAATTATTTTTGTCGATTGACACTGGATAAACTGTGTTTAATAATAAAATATATTTCTCAAAGGCTCCATATGTTACCCTCTTTCCCATTTTGTGGTATTTTGCTGCTATAGAGACAATGGGATCTCTTTCCTGCAAGTGGCAAGACTAGATGGACCATAGAGTAGGGTAACTGCCTATTCTGTGTCAAGTAAGTGCTTTAATTATTTTTTGAGGAAGGATACATATGCAAGTATTTGCAAAGTACTTTAATATGCATTACTCTATAGTGGGGTGTCAGGCACATTACATGTTGCCATATCTGCAACTAATTTCAGCTTCCATGAGATGAGGTTTTAACCCTTTGACAACAATTGACGGTCCGGGCACGTCACACTAAAACAGTTAATGACAATTGACGTGCCTGGACCGTCACGACAAACGGGTGTAGAAAGCGGTCTCTAGGATGATTATCCAGGCATTCAGCAACACCAAGATCGCCCCCCCCACAGGGCGTTAGCATCCACAATACACGGTATGGCAGCAGGCGCCCGTTTAAGAGCTTCAATGGTGTACCTGAAATGTCTCGATAGCGAGGCATGCAGCAAAACCGAACACCCACTCTAGAACGTGCTGTGACCGCTCCGGAGAACCGTCACAACAGCCACTTCGAGAGATTTTGCAGCAAAAAAAAAATGTTTCCAAGAGGATCTCTCCAGACCGTCCCTGAACTCTGGCTCCCCTTGCATGTTGAATACAGACATCTGCATTCAACCGTGCAAGTGGAGCTCAGCTAAGTCCTAACATTAGCTCTTTATCTTCAAACAATTCTTGCTCAATGCCCATGGGTTGTCGACTTTTAAACAAAATGTATAATTTGAGGTAGATTGAATTGGCCGGGTTCAACAATGTCCCAATTAACACGGGGGGGGTGACCACATGTCAATTTTCCAATTTGAAAAATGCACACGTCACAAATGTGGCCTTTCAGCCCCCAAACAACCCAACAAACCCATGCATGTATCATTGTACTCAGGAGATGCTGCTGAACACATATTAGGTTGACAATGACCAGGAGCAGAGTGGGGCAATTGCCCCAGGTGGCACTTTGCCTCCCCAAGCGCCTTAGGAATCACCTGTATTAGTTCAATTTCCTAAGGCTTATTTTTTTTTTTTTTTTTTTTTTTTTTTAAGCGGAGGAGAGGGGCGCCGAGTGGTTTTCGCTTATCAAGTTTTCAGTACCAGCTCGGCGACCCTCTCTCTCCTCTGCGAGCCCTCTAGCTTGGTCCCGGTGCCGGCTTGTAATGCTGAGTAAAGCCAGAATATGACGTAAAGCAGCGCGCACCGTGGCAGAGCAGGGAGACTCACCGCAGGACTGCTGAAAGGTAAGTGAAGTACAAAGGAGGGGGATAGGGTATATAATAGGCAGGGAGGGAGAGGAACAGTAGATAATGACCCCTGGCGTCGGCGGGGGCGCCATTTTAAACTTCGCCCAGGCGGCATTATGTCTTGGGCTGGCCCTGACAGTGACATATACCAGGAGCTTTAAATTCATACGTAAAGTACCACGTGCGTGGGATAAATGCACATAAGAAAAGACTACTGCAAATTTTGACAAAGGCTGATGGTAAAATGCATGCATGCAAAGAGTTAAAATACTAGCATTTGAAATACCCTGGGGTGTCTAGTTTTGAAGACGGTATGGTTTTATTGGGCAAATTAGGTTGGCCAGGCTCAAAGATGTACCAAATAGGGCATGGGCACAGGATCACCAAATATCAAAGTTCAACATTGAAAAATGTGCGTGGCCCTTCTGCCCCCAAATATCCAGGCAAACCCATGCATGGGTGGTACCACTGTACCTGGGAGTTGTTGCTAAACACATATTTGGGTGTTGTGTGACAGTGACGTATACCAGGAGCTGTAAATCAAAGGCGTAATCAAAAAAGGCACAGAGCCGGGTATGCTTAACATGTGTTAACACAAGCTTATTTCTTTTAGGGAAGCCTTGTTGATCACCGTTTACCCTTGATGTTTGTACATATCCATTGGAGGATCTGAATCTGGCCACAAGTTCACAGGGCACTATTATTTAAGAGTGGAAGGCTTATGAGGAGTATAGATGCCCCAGTTTAAGATTTTAAAGAAAAAACACTTTTTTAAAAAAAAAATAACAGATCATTATCTTGCTTTACCTTTTATTTCTTTGAAGCGGTTGTGGCTGATGTTTATGTCATCAATGGGACAGTCTGCTTACAGTAATGGGGTCCTGAAATATTTTACAGTGAGTAGAACTGGAAAGAATTGTGCCTGGGAGATAAATGTGTGTTTCATCTGTCAGATCTTCTGCTCAAATTAAGAATGATTTAAATAAGAGAAACCAGTTTAGTTAGAGGTTTTACATTTTGTACATTTTTTTGTTACAAAAATGCAGGGCATGGGAATCTATATCACATGTCATTCCTTTTCTGGTTTGCACTAAACACAAACCAAGAAAACAAAAAGGTAAACATTTTGGCAGATCAAGTGTTGAACTTGTTTCTTGTCTCTCCTTCATATCTCCTGTTGCGGTTATCTCATATTTCTCAGATCTGCTTGGTCATTTATGGCGGCTTTGTTAAACAACTTTTTAACCTGCATAGGAATGGTACAAAAGTATGTATGGTACAAAGTATGTATTGAGATTGAAATAAATGCTTTGCATCTGTTGATCATCTAGAATTTATTAATGGGACACTCTAGCCGCTTTTTTCTTTTCGGATGTTTTCAGATGTTTGCATGTGAGCTATGTGTATGTGTTTAGCTCTGTTATTTTAGCCCAGTAAACTAGGCACACGCCTACCTGGTAACGTGTAGCTCACCCTCTTCTTGGGGGAGCAGATTTGTAAGGGGGCAAGACTAGCCATGTGGAATTGAGGCCAGCCATAGGTAGCCATATCCTGATTTGAAATATTTCATGCTACAACACAATACACTTCTTCTCAAGTCCCACTATAACTCAAGAAGACAAAGAAAGTAAGTCCTTCAAGTTCTATCCCTGACTCACCCCTCAAATATGCAGGTAATTAAGAGTTGTAAATGATAAATGATGTGAAATTTTTGATACCTAAAGTGTCAGGGCCAGGAAAGTTTATGTAACTTTACATCTTTTTCTATGTTAGTTAAATTGAAGGTATCAACTTGGACTAAAGACTTTATCTTCTCTCTGTTTTGTACTCGGAAATTGAAATGCAGTCCTTTTTTATTTATTTATTATTTTTTTGACGCAGAGGAGAGAGAGGAGCGCCGAGCAGTTGCTCTAGAATAACTTTTCAGCAATCGCTCGGCGTCCCTCATTCTACTCCAGAGGCCTTGCGTTCCCACCGTAGGACCTCTACAAAGTAAGTGAACTACAAAGTGGGGGAGGCTAGATAGTGAGAAGGGTAGCCAGTGAGAGGGGATATATAGTGAGATGGGAGGGAGAGAGAGGGGGTAGATACTGAGAAGGGAGAGAGTGAGATGGGGTAGATAGTGAGAAAGGGGGTGTTAAGAATATTGAAATGAATGAGTGAGAGAAATTATTGTGTGAATGAATAATGTGAATGAAAGTGTGAATTAGTGAGTGCTGTAAAAGTGTTTGTGTGTATCCTAGATGTATAATTGATTTGTGGAACGGCAAAGATGGCACAAGCAGAGTTGTTGAGCCTTGGGGACCAAGATGGCACATGCAGGGTGTTTATGGGACAAAGATGGCCCAGGCTGGCTGGTTTGGGGACAAAGTTGACTCATGCTGGGCTGTTTGGGGACAAACATGGCCTATGCATGTAATTTGGTTGCTGGTTAGGAAGTGTGGATGACAGGGCGGGCTATGCCTGTAATTTAGGGGGTTTTATGTGAATTCCAATTGATCTATACCTGCAAAGCTGGGTTTGTGTTATTCTGTTGATACATATATGATATGCTATGTTTCCATACATTATTTATGTATACCTGCAAATACAGAGTTTGTATGTCTTATTCAGTTTATCAATACCTGCAATGCTGTTTCCATGTGTTTATTTGATCTATACCCTGAGTGCTGAGTTTACATGTGATTTTCAGTTGACCTATACCTACAATGCTGGGTTTGTGTGTTCTGTTGATCTATACCAGCTATGCTATGTTTCCATGCATTATTATTGTATACCTGAAAATACAGAATTTGTATGTCTGATTCTGTTTGTGTGGCAAATATTTTTTGTGATGCTAGAGAGTGTGGAGCAGTTCAGCTGTTATTTTGAAATCATATTTCAATCACAGAGATGAATACATATTATGTAGTTAAAAATGCACATCTAACGCATATATAT
>VKOC01015399.1:0-24147 GCA_009364415.1 Spea multiplicata | reverse complement strand
TAATAATAATTATTATTGTTATTTTTATTATTATCATTACTATTATTTATTTGCGGGTGTCCTGTATCATAGTGTTATGTGAACGGCTTTATTTATAATAATAAATAAAATATAATAGTAATATATTATTACTATTATCATTATTATTAATTTAGCGGTATCCTGTATCATAGTGGAATAGGAACTTTATTCATTACATGTAAAGAGCTGCACTTTGTTTGTGACGAGCAGATGGTTAACAGCAAAGCTCAGCGTCAATTTCCAGAGGGAACGGCTGAGACTTTGTTCTTTTCTCTGCTGTAAGAAAGTTCCTGGTTATTTCATCATCTGATTTTCCTCTGACGGTAATTCCCGGGTCGCCCCTGTAATTACATATCTGGCGAGACGCGTTTATTCAGAGATCTGTGTGTGAAGCCAAAAAAAAGTCCGAGAAACTTTTCAATGACAAACAATCTGATTTCTAAGCAAATCCACGGAGAACGCATTTACAGAACTGACATCATCTCCCGCTGGGAACAAGTGTGTGACTGCGATGTCGTTTCTACTGTGCAAAAGAAATGGCCAAGTTTAATGAATTTAATATTATAATAAAATCAAATCACTTTATAATATTATTGATAAATGTAATTTGCTTGTCATGAAATAACATATATTTGAATAGATTAAATATTACCAGTATATAAAACAAATAAAATGTATAAACATGCAATAAAAATAATAAAACAAATAACATGGATGATAGTATATTATCAGAATTACAGTTATTATTATGTATTTGAGGGTATTCTGTATCACGGTGTATATGACATGTAAAGAGCTGTAGCCTTGACTTTCAAGTGATGTCACTTAATTTCAGGCAATTAATAAATAGAATAACCTGGCAGAATTTTTCATGATAATAAAAGCATTTAAAATAAAACACAAAGGGTTTTATTCACTAAAGCAAGAGGTAAAAGTAGACTTGGGCGCCGGGCTACTCTTTGTGTTCGTGGGAGAAAAAATATTTGCCCGTTCCTGTGTATTGGTCGCTCTGACATCAACCAATTGTATGTTCTTGTACTGTCTGTTATTAGTTAAAAGACATTGTGAAAAAAAATAATTTCTTTTCACCTAGTGAACAATTCGACCTAATAAATGGATGGCAGGTATATACATAGATACTCCTCTTTACAGATATCCTGGGATGCAAACCTTTCCTCAAATTCTCATACAATGTCCAGCATAGAAATAAAATATGAACACACATTTAGTCGCTGACCAACAAGGGGATACAGATACTCAGCGATAGAGCCCTAAACACCAGAGCAGGGTTTGCTCAACACACAGTCTCTCCCACCCCTTATATAACATTATTTACATCTGACAATAGTTTAAAAAATAGTTTAAAAAGTTTTAAAACTCCCTGAGGAAATGTCATGCGAAGAAGAATTTGTCCGGCAGGGAGACCAGTGGTGTTCCTGCTCCATCAGTTAAATGTCCGTACCGGCGACTTTGTTGGCCGCTGGCACGGACTTTTAACTGTTGCAGCGGGGTCCCGGGTTGTTTTAGTTATTTTTTTTCTATATAGCAACCAGTGGTAAGGGGCCGTGCGAGTGAGCCTATTGGTCGCTTGCACGGCCCTTTAACCTGCAGATTTCTGCTCCCGTCATCTAACGCAGCATCGCAGGGGTTAACGGGAGCGGAATCTATAGGTTTGCTGTCAGGAGTTAAAACGGCTGTGCCAGTGAGCCTATTGGTTACCTGCAATTGGTTGATGCCAGAGGAAGACCCTGCAGGTGACCAATAGGCTCACTCGCACTGCCCTGTAAGCCCTGACGGCAAACCTGCGGATTTCCGCTTCCGTCAACTCCTGCGATGCCGTCAAGATAAGGTAGGCTAGATGGGGAAGGACCAGGGAGATTAGTAGACAAAGACAAAGAGGATCACAAAGATTCTTCACGTGTGTCTTCGTCTTCGTCTATGTTTTACCGCCGCTCTCTTCTTCGTGACTTTGGAACGAACGCGAAAACGCACTCTTCCTGTTCGTTTTCATGGTCGCCCGAAAGTCTCATTTTAAACTAGTGGGATGGGGATGAGGGAGAGCACCACTGGAAGTTCTTGTTTCCCATGGGGTATTTTAATCATATTTAAGACCATTAGCAGTAGATGGGAGTGGGGTATATGATATACATTTATATATAACCTCCAGGGTCGGCCCTACAATGGAGCCGACTGAGGCAATTGCCCCAGGCGGCACTTTAGAAGGGGCGGCACTTTGCCGCCCCAAGCGTTTTTTTTTTTTAAGTGGAGGAGAGAGAGGGGCGCTGAGTGGTTTTCGCTTTCCAGCTATCCATTTAGTTGGCTGAACATCACGTGAAATGTAATAACAAGAACTTCAAATGACAAATGTTAGCCACAACTGCTAAAAAACTGCCAACTTCTATTTTGGTTGCAAACCTTTATGTCCCTTTATTACATTACTTTTTTGTACTTAGGATAGTTTGGAAGTGGGGTTGTTTGTGTGTGTGTGCGAGTGTGTGCGTGTGTGTGGTTTTGTCCATTTATTATATGGAGATATTAAAGATACGCGTAGCTCTAATGAGCCAAATACCTTCAGATCCATTCACAGGCTGGTTATCGTCCATATTGACCTTAACAATGTCAGATACATGCCCCATTCTACAACCCCTGCTTTAGTAAATGTCTCTTTGTGTTCATGCTCGGTTTCATCAAAATTATATAACATTTTGGAAAAAATATACAGCATAGAATTCCAGCGCTAGAAGCTAATATAGCGAAAATCTCAACGATGACAGAGTTTTTGCCTGTAAAGCTCAAGTAAGCCGGGATAAAAGTGACCCAGACATTGCAGAAAACCAGCATGCTGAAGGTGATGTATTTGGCTTCATTAAAACTGTCCGGTAATTTTCTGGCCAGGAAAGCGACAATGAAACTCACAGCGGCCAGGAAGCCCATGTACCCCAGAACAGTGTAAAAGGCAACCACTGACCCCTCATTACACTGAATAATGATCTTTCCAGGGTAGGAGTGAGTGTTCATTTCGTAGAATGGAGGAGAAATACACAACCAACAGATGCAAATGACTACCTGAATAAATGAGCAGACAAACACAACACCGTTTGGTATTTTGATTCCCAACCATTTCATCCAAGTGCTGCCGGGTTTGGTGGCTTTGAAAGCGATGTAGACCATGATGGTCTTGGCCAACAGAGAAGACACAGCTACCGAGAAGAGGACCCCAAAAGCTGTTTGCCGCAGCATGCAGGTTATATCCACAGGACGACCGAGGAACAGAAACACACAGAGGAAGCTCAGGATGAGGCAGACCAGGAGGAGGAAGCTGAGGTTCTGATTATTAGCTCTGACAATGGGGGTGTCCTGGTATAAAATAAATATCCCCAAAATAACGGAGGTTACGACAGACATGAAAACGGATATAGAGCCAAATACTGATGCAACTGAATCTTCTTTGTAGGACAAGAATTCAATGGGTTTTGGAACGCATTTATCCTTCTTCTCATTAGGATGTTGGTCTTCAGGACATTTCTGGCAAGATTCTCCATCTATAAGATATATCAAAATTATACTAAAACATCAGCAGTTTCTATAAATTAAGACAGTTTTGGACTGGAGTAATGCCATAAATAATGAGTCCGCTTCACTGTAACATAATTCAGTAACATCTTCTCTTTGCACATTTTGCCATTAGGAGGCTGAACCCATTTACATTCAGCTGTGACTGTTGGCTGCCTGGAACTGTCTGCTGCCAAGGGGGGGTTTCAGAGCCTGGCTTAACTTGTATTAGTGAATACTTGGGCCGGTCAGTCTGGGCCAGCAACGTGTAGCCAGAGAGAGCTCCAGTCTAAATACATTTTCTTTACTGTAGGAAATATCTTTATTTTTAGGGTTGCAGAGATACTCTGTGCAGGCGGTGGGATCCAGTTAGTTCAATGCCATAAATGGTGATTTTAATTCAGGAACAAAATGTGTTGCCCAGTGGCCATATTCACTCTCACACTCTCTAAATGTGTCCCTACCGTCGCTGCCGACCACTTCTGGTTCTGCATCTTCTACTCTCTACTTCGGCCACATTTCGGCATACATAATACGGCAGGAACTCCCGCCAAAACTGTGGCGGTTGTGGTGACATCCTCTCCTTGATCACCCAATCAGAGGAGAGGATGTCACCAAAAGCGATGTCATTTTGCCCTATTTAAAATGAAGGCAATATGGCAACATGCCTGGTGACATCCTCCCCTGATCCTCCTGCACTTCTTGAAAGCCTATCAATAGCCCTAAAATTCTGGTGCTTTGATTGCTGCTTTGCTTGCAGGTTTAATAATGTGATTTCTGACCTTTAATTAAGGAGGCAAGGATACAGGTTCCAGGGAGTGCTGATCCCGGTCAATAAACGCTGACATGCAGAAAAAGCTGTTATGCACCTGTTGTGTTTGAGATCTCTCCTTCCGAGCAGGAGACGCAGTCAAAGCAGCAGGTGTGCTTTCCTTTGTGCAAAATCCGTCTATAGCCAGGAGGACAATCTTCAGAACATCGAGAGCGAGGAATCTTAAAACCAAAAAAATCAGTATTGGAGGAAATATCATTGCCCATTGCTCAGTCCATGTTCCACCATATGATCCTCCCATAAGCACACCCTATGCTTCTGTTGCACATTCTCCTTCATCATCCTGCCTTATGCGCCTCCCTATATTCAGAATGCCTTCAGCCAATTAGGGGCCCTTCGAGAGAACAGAGAGGTCAGGCCCCCTGCTTGGCTTTATCCTTATATTAGAATATAAACTAAAATTTGACACCCTTAATTTAGGCCTAAATTGAGAAAAACTATTTATGTCACATAATCCACACAATCAGTCTTACGCTCAGACTCATAGTGCATGGCAGTCTACAAAACCAAAAGAGACGGCATGTGACTATAAATGTATGAGCAATTTCTCCTTCAAATGTATAATGTGCCTGAAAAGACACCAAGATTGTCTCCAAAGCTTGCAGTCTCTTATACTTCAGTTAACCAATAAAGGGATCATCTATACCAAATTTGCTCTTCTCCAACTGCTACTCTATACCTGTAAAAAATTTCAGATACTACTACTTGATTTGTGGGCCCAGTGCTTAGTAACCCAACGCCCCAACCTCGTAACAAAACCGTAACACAATGCTGATGGGTAACAATTGCCCATACTTTAATATGTAAGAACAGTCTGAACAATTAAAAGACAATGTCAATAGATTAAAAAAAAACACAACCAGGCATATACAACGGAGCACAGAAGAAAAGAATGCTCCACTGTTTGTCTTCCTGTCTCTCTATATATTATGTATGTTTTAGAATATCTATAGGTTTATCCATTAACCTGACAGCCATGACAGTCGCAGTTTCATCTCTGTGGCTTCTCTCTGGCCGACTCCATTGAGCTGAATCATTCAACTGTGCTACAAACTCTGGGGTTAGTGAATACACCCCATACAGGCTATACAATCATACATGTACTCAGCATAACATGCCATGTATACCAGGCTTTCCTACAATTTTACATTTAATGAATGTAATGAACTCGGGGGAGGGGAATTATATATTATTTGGGGCAGTTCTTTTTGACTCTTTTTGACTCAGGGGTAATAAGTCGCATGTTTATAACTGACCTCCCTGGAGTGATGTTTCCACGTTATGAGGCTCTTATTAATGCCAAGTTGCTTCCCTTCTGGAGCCGATACATTGAAGATCCCCACATGTTCTTCTAAGATGCTATTGTTGGAATATGCCACGTAATTATTAATGTGATAGACAGTCGCCAACTCTCCATTCTCATTAAAGTAGATATCCTCCCCGGCGTAATCCATGAAATGAATTCTTTTTAAAAATTTCTAAAAGAAGAGATTTAACCAGCTTGATGTCATTGGAATATTTATAACAAGATTTTGCACAACCTTCACCCACTTTAGAGAGTGGTAGATAAATGGAGGAGCCGTGGTAGAAGCTAAATAATGCATGGGATTGGCATATCTAAGACCGAGACCAAGAGCTGATTATGGTCGGAGTCTCTACATCAGGAAAAAATGGGCGGTCTAGACGGGTCAAATTGTTCTTATCGGCCTGTGAAATTCTGTGTTTCTATGTTTCATCACCCGTTGGATTATATGTTATGGGAGGTCAGCCCTTCTTCCTGGAGAAATCTAACAGTGCTGAGTTTTCTTATTAAATAGCGAAGTAAGGGAGCTAAATCTATGACTTTCCTGCCAACCTCAAAATGTCCACCTTGGGGGAGCAGAAAAAGATAAGGAAAGAGAGATAGAAGAGAGTTGAAATATTTAAACACAAAGTTATTTAACAAAGTACAGGAGGCCATAATCTCATAAACACTAGAGGGTCAGATGGCAGTGAAAAAGGAGGCCCTACTATGCCACAATAAAGGGTTAAAGGTATAGTTAAAATGATACCATTTATTGGCTAACTGAGAGTTTAATTGCGAGCTTTCGAGACCAAGTTGTTAGGTCCCTTCGGATGCAAGGCACAGGATGTGGCCCATTCCCCTCCAAAGGGGATTGTAAGCCAACTATGTGGTTTGTCCACTCCCGGTCAATTCTAGGAATGGGTCGGTGGGGGTTCTAGGGTGGGAATCTAACAAGAAACCTGCAAGCATATTGTGTTGAAAAATGGGACCACAGAGGGGGTGTTGCACTACAGGTCTTGAGCTGCAGCTTCTAATAAAGGTAAGTAGTTTTCCCTACAGTCTAAGAATGCATATTAATATGCTTAAAAAGTACTTCAATAAATATGGATTATTTGGTGAGGAAGCTGCCTGGGACTGTCCTTTTGCATCTATGTTGTCTTTAAAATTCCAACCAAAAAGAAGTCCCTAGAATATGCATTGTAAAGGACGTGAATAAATGTAATATGGGGATAATATAGACCTCAAAGTGTCTTTTTTGTTGTATGTAACAATAATAAGTGGTGGCAGAATAACAATGAAGCACCATAAAGTGTATGAGCCTGCAAAGAAAAATGTATCTAGCCACATCTACCTTCGGCATTTTGCCTAGAAACATAGAGACGCGTCATTTGACGGCAGATAAAAACTATTCCTCCCATCCTCTTCCCATTTCCCGCGCTGTAAAGATTCAGTCAGTCATCAGTGTTGTTCTTAGACACCGTTGCCATATGTCTCTACCATATGTCTTTAATTCCCTCACTGTATTAGCTTCTACTACTTCTTCTAAGAGGTTGTTTTACTGATCCACCACCCTCTAGTTATAAATTATGGCCTCTGCACGTATTGCAATCCCTAAGTCTTTCCTGATTATTTTATTTTGCAAACTATCCCCATCAGTCTCCTCTAAATTCTCTCCAGAATGTCCACATTTTGGAGGTTGTGTCTCCAGAACTACCCCCAATACTCTAGAGGAGGTATGACTGTAAGGTGGCAGAACCTCCTCCCTTTACCTGCTACTAATGCCAATGGATCCGAAGAAGTGACCTCTGAGATATTCAAAGCTTATGTGAGTCTCCATTTTATCTATGTCAGATCAATAAAAGATATTCTCTATGATCATAGATATCTATGGGGTATTGGGCCATAAGAAGCTGGTTCTCTCTGGCAGAACCAAGAGGGCGCATTACATGCTTTGTGCAATATAGCCTAATAAAACTGTGTGGTGATTACAAAATGTAGATAAGCACAACTAATCGTGAGGATGAAAATGTAGGGAATTATGTACGGTAAACTTAAAGATGCGAATGAATTGAAAATGAATTAGAGAAAAGAATGAACCGAGGTACAGGAGGGAAGTAGAGAGAGTTATTATTACTTCGGAACAGATTGTTCCTGCTTTGAAGTGTTTCCATGGCCTTTCACCAATGTCCCAACTCTCCTCTAAGTATATTGGGTTCTTCATGGCAGACAATGTGCTTTCCTGTTTTTATATTGGTACAAACAATTCAAAGAACAGGCATTTTACTAGACATACCATGCTGCTCCTCAAAATAAAACAAATAAAGCAACAATCTTAATTAGAAGAACATATATACACCATGTGACCAAAAGTATGTGGTCAATCCTTCTAAATATTAGGTTTTGGTGCTTCAGCCGAACTCATTGTCTGCAGGTGTATAAAATCAAGCACAACCATTAGCAATAGAATGGTTCATACCAAAGTTTTAAGGGACTTCAAATGTGGAACTGTCATAGGATGCCTTTTGCCATAAATCAGTTTGTGAAAGTACTACCCAGCTAGATCTGCCCCAGTCCACCGTAAGTGCTATTATTGTGCTGTTGTAGGACCTAGGAGTAGCAACAGCTCAGCCATGAAGCTGTAGACCACGCACACTCACAATGCGGGTTAGAGACCACGCACACTCACAAAGACATGGTTTGTTGTTGAGGAACTTAAGCAGCCTTCACAGAGCCCTGGCCTTAACCCCAGGAACATCTTTGGAAGTAATTGGAACACTGATTGAGAGCCAGGACTTCTCGTCCAACATCAGCGCCTGACTTTACAAATGTTTTGGCTGAATGGGCACAAATTCCCACAAAGCCTTCCCCTGAATAGTGGAGACTGCTATAGCCGGGGGGGTTAACTCCATATTAATTCCCTTAGTTTTGAAATGCGCTGTCCAAAAAGTTCATATAGATGTAATGGTCAGGTGTCCATATAATTTTGGTCATATAGTATACTTTTGCTTAAAATCATTTACCCCATAGTTAGGTTTATGTGATGTTTTTTCAGATGTTTCTACTTTCTTTGAAAAGTATTGTTGCATTAAATGCAGAGGCAGAGCCATAGCATAGACTGATATATACACATGGTACGTGATCCGAAATCGAACGGTGTCATAAATCTGTCTGCCAAGCCTGGTGATTCCATCCGTCCTGCTGCAGTTTGAAAATGATGACTTTGTAATTCTTCCAATGAATTTGTTCCAAACAGAGTCTGAAGTTAAACATTTGAAATATAATAAATTAATATCTTCCAATAGAAGGTCATTGGGTCGATTTGATGGGCTGACATTCTCTAGAAAAATCTGAAGTTTGGTGAGGCATACGATAGGGCGTGAAAATGCCAAACCTCCATCAAAAGGAAATCTGTGTCCTTCTTCCATAAGTAAGACAATATTCCAACTTGCGGGGATAATGTACGTCTTGTTTTTAAAGTCACCACTTTCTCTCCTAATCAAATATAAAAATTCCCCAGAAACTGTCCCGGTGAGTATAATTATCTGTGAGGATGAACTCTTAAGGATAACTTTATGTCTGTTTATCACTTGTACCTTTTTATATTTATCTAATGGAGGCATCTTTAGTGTGAACTCAAAGCATATACCATGGATTTCACCCATGTTCTTCAGTACTCGAGTCTGTCTCTCCCCAACATCATCATCTGAAGCGAGGATACCCACCCAGTTCCACTCAAAATGTTTGAGAAGTTTTACAATGGCGTTAAACTGGACCCGGTCGCTCGGAAGGGTTTGGAAAAAAAATGGGTAGAGTTCTTTGCTTGTAAGAAGAGGATCTGTCGCTCCGTAGCTGATCTAAAAACAAATCAATTTAGACAAAAGTGAGTAGACAATGTGATGAAGCCAGTCAGATGCTGTCATAATAATGATCCATTGTAAATCATTGGTGAGATCTCCTTTAGAACCCGAACTCAAGTTCTAGACAGAGGTTATGTTGAGAGCTCCCAGTAGAACTTCTCCATTTCTTATTATTTTTAAATAACTAAACCTTTTCAGTCATGGATTGTTGGTTGGTGAATTAATTGCCTCCAGTTAATCTATCAACAGAATCCAATTTTGTCGTGCAGCATTAGAGATTCAAGAAACAAAATCACGGAAAAAAGAACTGATGAACAAAATCAGTGACAAAATTCATTGATGAAATGAAATCACCAAGTGAGATTCGGCAGACTGATTGACATGATGCTTAATAATCTGAAGATGAAAAAAATTGAAAAAGCCAATGAGTTCCCTAAACTTGCCCAATACCTGTCATATGTAGAAAGTGATAAGGGCGGGAGAGGGGGTACATGTTAATGCGTGAGTATGAATTAATGTGTGGATGCATTGTGTGAATGCGTGAGAGTATGCATTAATGTGTGAATGAATTGTCTGAATGAGGGAGAGCATGAGTTAATATGTGAATGAATTGCCTGAATGAGGGAGAGCATGCGTTAATGAGTATGTGTGTATCATAGATGTATAATTGTGGAAGGGCAAAGATCCACTCAGGGCACTCACCGGGGAATTCTCTCTTACAGCCGGGGAAGGTCTGCGCAATGGACGCAGACAACCCCCCCTGCTAGCCGCACCTCCTTCTACACGTCTACACGCTGCCTGGACAACACACCGGGAATCAGAAGCACCGGTAAGTTTTTGGGGGGGCATAAGGCATTTCTGTAGGCAGAGTGCTCTATGAAATGCCTTTTAACCCCCTTAATGCCACTCGGCCTCCAGAAATGCCTTTTAACCCTCTATACGCCACTCTGCCTCCTGAAATGCCTAATACCTCCCTATATGCCACTCTGCCCCATAATATGCCTTTAACCCCCTAAATGCCAGAGTGGCATATAGGGGTATAAGGCATGTCTGGAGGCAGAGTGGCACATATAAGGGTCAAAAGGGGTACATAAAGGGGGTTAAAAGACATATCATGGGGCCCAGTGGCATTTAGAGGGTTAAAAGGCATATCATGGGCCCAGTGGCATATAGGGGTTTAAGGCATTTATGGGGCAGATGTGCATAACTGGGGGGACAGGTTGGAAAATAAAAGGAATTAAAAACAAAATATTTTTCTCAATCATAGTTTTTATTAAAAAAAATAGTTTACATGAATTAACATTTACTATAGGAAACTTTTTTCCTATAGGGTCGTCTTATATTCAGGCTTTTTCTTTTATTCCTTAATTAATATTCAGATTTTAGGGGGTCGTCTTATATTCAGGGTCGTCTTATAATTGAGCAAATACGGTAATACCTGCAATGCTGTTTTCCATGTATTTATTTATATATTGTTATTGTATACCTGCAAATACAGAATTTGTACGTCTGATTCTATTTATTTGATATATACCTTCAGTGCTGAGATCACAAGTGAATTTCAATTGATCTATACATGCAAAGCTGGGTTTGTGTGTTAATGTGTTGATCTATACCTGCTATCGGCAGCAGGGTCTAATATTTATTTATATATATATATATATATATATATATATCAGCAGCCAGTTCAGCTGTAATTTTGAAATCACGTTTCAATCATAGTCTTTACTTCAAAGAGATAAGTACTCATTATGTAGATAAAAATGCATGTCTATTGTGTATATGTGATGGGGCCATCACATAAATCAATAATAAAAGGAGGGGCTTGATGGGGGCATTAATACAAATAGTGGTGGCTGGAGGCGATTATACAAGGGTGTGGGGGCACCACATTAATCTATACTAAAAGGGTGCTGGCTGGGGCATCAATACACAAGGGTACAAAAACACTAAGGGGGTATACACAACAATGCAGTGTGAAGAATCCATCCTGATGTAGATGTCAGTGACGTAGATTGTGCCCTGCTGTTTGTGTGTTTTTGGTTATCAGTGTACCAGAGCCTGTCCTGGGGTGTGTGTATAGGTGTTGATGTGGCAGAGCCTGTCCTGTGTGTGTGTGTTTAGGTATTGGTGTGGCAGAGCCTGTCCTTGTGGTGTGTCTTGGGTGTCGGAGCCTGTCCTTGGTGTCTGTTTGGGTATTGGTTTGGCCAGAGCCTGTCCTGGTGTGTGTGTCTGCGGGCAGTGTGGCAGAGCCTTGTCCTGGTTGTGTGTGTCTGGGTTTGTCAGTGTGACAGAGCCCATGTGGTGCATTGTCGTCCGTCTGGGTGTCAGTGTGTTGACAGAGCCCATGTTGGGTGTTGTGTGTGTCTGCGGGTCAGTGTGACAGAGCCCCTGTTGGTTGTGTGTGTCTGGGTTCGGAATCTTGTGACAGAGCCCGTGTTTGGTGTGTGTGTCGGGTGTCAGGTGGCAGAGCCTTCCTGGTGTGTGTTGTCGTCGGTTCAGTTGTGGACAGAGCCGTGTTTGGTGTGTGTGTCTGAGTGTCAGTGATGACAGAAGCCCGTCGTTAGTGTGTGTGTCTGGGTTGTCGGAGTGGACCAGAGGCCCGTCGTTGGATGTGTGTCTGCGGTGTCGGAGTGACAGAGCCCGTGTGGATGTTGTGTGTCTGGGTGTCGGGTGACAGGAGCACCATTGTTTCGTGTGTGTGTGTCTGTGTTGGTGTTGTGTGTCTGCGGTGTCCGGTGACAGAGGCCCATGTTGGTGTGTGTGTGTCTGGGTGTTCGTAGTGACAGAGCCCGTGTTGGTGTGTGTGTCTGGGTGTCGGAGTGACAGAGCGCGTGTTGGTGTGTGTGTTTGGTTATCTGTTTCCTGGCAGTTGGAATTATTTAATTTATATTTATCCAGAGATAAAATGCCCCCCTGAAGTTGTAGTGACTTCAGGGGACAAAACATTCAAGGCCCTGAAATCGTTTAGTGGAAAAGTTAAGGTATTGTGTTATTTACTCATTCCATAGCACACTACTTTTGGCTATATATATATATATATTCTCAGTGGTATGATTTAATGGTGGAAATTATGAATGCCCCCCCAGTTTGACTGTGGTATCTTGTGTGCCCCCTATATATTGTTTCTAGAGTCGCCACTGCTGACAATGTTCTCTATATAGCTGTATCATTAGCTAGGATCAACTGGTCCCTATTGCTCAGTTCTCTTAGAGGCACCGGATGATCAACCGGCCAACACCAGATCTCTAAGACCCAGAGCAAGTTGCTGGACCAAATGGGAAAACTTCGCTCCGTTTGCTGAACTTCTTGTTTTCCAGTTAGCGGCAAAGTGTATGTGAGATTGAATGCTAATGTATCATTTAAAATGTGAGCCTTTGTGAATATAATAGTAAGACTTTAGTTCCACGTGTGAACGTTTACAGCTGTAAACTGGTTATATTTTAAAAACATTTATTTGGAGGCTTGCATCTTAGGGCCCTGAAATCACGTTCAGGTCACCATCGGCCATTATTTATCTCATTGGTACCAAAGTGTACTACCCGGAGTCATCACTAGACTATCAATTAAATAAAATTGTATTGATGGAAAAGCTAATACAGATGTACAGCAGTAAATATACATAATTATGGCAGCAAGGACTAGTGTGCTCTCTTTAAATCACTCATTAAGATATAAAAGATCTCCTACCTGTGGGTATCTGTATAGGCTCAGTATATTCGCCATATGTAAGGATGTTTCTGAAGACAGATCTCCAATAACCCCAGCCAGTTTGCCGTGACTCCTACAGGAGTAATTGGGGACAGTCCTAGAGGGTCCGGATAATATCTGTAACACATTGTCTATGGCTTTATTCACATCTCCGCAGGAATCGAGCGCATGGTATCCCAGAGTCACATTGGGTAAAATGTACGGATTACTGTTTATCTCATCGATGGCAAAGATGAAAGCCAAGAGATGCCTGTAATACTGAGACATTGGGCTATTGGGAAGAAGTGAGACATTGATATATATTCTTTATTTTCCAGCATTAAACATGCACATAGCATGTAAAGGACAGCTACATAAATACACACACTTATAGGATACACAACCTTGCTTTTGGGACATGTTTCCAGATAGGGATGTCTCAAGTTTCTCCTTTTTGTGGCGGGCAGATAGTATAATTAGGTAGAATCTTGGAAAGACTTCTATGAATCCCAATCCCGTGGTGCTGGGTATATGTATCTGGGTGTTTTTAGTAATCAGCGACCACCTAACAAAAACCTGACTAATGTATCTCTATGGTGTACATATCCGTAGGTATTATTGGCATGCAATATTGCTTGATACCACACTTTACCAGTGAACCATTGCCAAAGACCGATTAATAACCTGCCTTAACATGCGTCCCCATTCCAGAGCATGAATTCACTCATGCCACTATAGAGAAAAAAATCTACACAAAAACACTTTCTTCCCTAACATTTCCAGGAGGAGAATAATGCATTATCTTAGGCAGATTATGGACTCAAAATATATTTAGGCTTGCTTTGCAATCACAGGACCTGGGAACCTTGCTGTCATTGAGTCAACCATAAACTCCTCTGTACAACAAAGTATTCTAGAGTCAAATGTGAGGCCAAAATTGAGTCGTGAAACAGGACAAGGAACGCAAGCACACCAGCAAATCAAACCGAAATGCTGTGGCAGGACCTTAAGAGAGCTGCGCATCAACAAATGCCTGCCAACTTCATTAAACTGAGCAATGCTGTAAAAAAGAGCAGTCCCAACTTCCTCCACAACAATGTGAGAGACTGATAAAGTCATACAGAAAACAATTACTTCAAGTTATTGCTGCTAAAAGTGGTTCTACAAGCTATTGAATCACAAGGTATACTTCGTTTTTCACACATGGCTTCTTCATTTTGGCTTTATTTTTGATAAATAAATCATAACACGGTGTAATATGTCATGTGTTACTGTTTGTCTGAGGTTGTATTTACCTAATACATAGACCTGCTATGGAACAGATGATTGTTATTATATCCTGATATGTAAAAACATAGAATTGACATATAATGTACTTTCTTTTGCACACATGCTCGTGTGTGTGTGCTTTAGACAATCAACAATGTCAGACATATTTCAGCCTTCACTGCCACATCTGGACTCACCTACAAACTTGGGGTAAACCCCCAACAGCTCATTAAAGGGAGAAATGACATACAATGATAATCAAGTGAGCAAAACACATGAGACCATTTTGATGGCAGATCATTATATTGCTGCTCATTATCAGTTGTGTTGTCCTTTGTATTCAATCTCTCTCTTTGTTGATGTAAAGGTGGGTTTAGAGGTGGACGTCTTTGCTTATTTGCAGTTAGAAGAGTACTAACCTTACCACATTGATGAGGTCTGTGAAGTCTAAAGTGCACATCTTGGTTTGTTTGCTCCCTCATGCAGAGCAATTTTACCTTGTCTTTGGGTTAAAGATTGTCCTTGTGGTCAGCTTTTCATTGGTGACTGACGTCAGAACCTTTGTATCACCCCCTGTATGTATTTTTTGGGGTGAGTTTGTGCATGTTGCAGAAGTTCTCCAGTAGGGAACATTTATATCTCAAGAAGACGGTCTTACCGTTGTTGTGAAGGGCAAAGGATCCCCCTTCTACTGAACACACAATACTCATTAACATAAGGGAAATGTATACACAAAAAGATTAAATCAAATTAGTTACAGGATCAGGGGTTTAAAGAGTTAGAAATTCTTTGGATTGGCTACAGGGTTAAAGCAAATACTCGCTGAACACCAATTTCATATTTTGTGGGACAGTTGAAGGTTTCATGTAATACTGAAAAACCTGCACCCAGAATAAATAACACAGACGCTGAACTGCAGACGCTAAAAAGATTATAGATTAAAAATAAATGTTATAGAAAAAAAAAAATTACTTACAAAAGACAGTAAATTATTTTATTTTTCTCCACCACCAATTTAATCCTTACTGTGAAGATCCCACCAATAATAAAGTCTCCATCCTGGACGTATTTTGGCTCAAATATAGCAATTCTGGGGGAGAGACGGCATCCCGGTGTCACTCTATGAAAACCCCCTTCTGCCGACAGCAACCACAGACAGGACATCACTGCAGACAGAGCGGATCTGCCAGCCGTCAGAAAGCCCTGGGTCTTCTCCATGAAATAATCTTCTCCCGGGGAGCTCGCTGCAGATCTGTTTGATGTGTGGTCTTGTAATTAGACCTGCATCTTGCAAGTGAATCTGATTTGCGGAGTTGCACATTTTTTATATTCTCTGGAAGGGAGTCTGGAGATTTAGGTGAGGCGTTTAAACCACGAAAGAACTTCAAGTACTGGGACTAGTTTCTTACTTTGGGTATTTTTTTTTTAGACTCTAAGCTCCAAGGAGCTCAGTAATAAAAAAAAAAAAATCAACTGGAGTAAAAAAAGAAGAACTGCATTTGCAACAGCTTCAATACAAAACACTGAGTGACCCTAACATATTGGTAGAGAACTGCCCAAACAGTTGTGGACCTCATCTGCCAATCTGGGGCTGGGGAGCAGGTAGGCGGGTAGTGGATATCCCTAACATTATACACTTAAAATGAAACATGTTTAATTCTCAAATATAATAGCATGAATCCAGATCAATTTATATAAGAGGATTTTCTCAAAACATCTCATCAAACCACTGCTACTCCTTTACCACATCGACAATATCTTCCTTATCTGGACCTTAGAAACATATCTTATTGATTTCTCCAATGGGATCTTTAGGCAAATATGATACCCTTTAAAAGGCCAACAAAGGTCAATATTAGCAGAACATCCATGTTTCTCTACATGCTACCTCAACCAACTTAATAGATCCACTAGAATATAGGTAAGTACTTGCAACCGATGCTCTCTGTGGACCAGACACTTACAGACATTTGTATAGACCCACCTGTCCTATCATATAAAAAGCCAGACAGTCTTCATAGTCGTCTGATTGGGAACATACAGGATATTGCAGGGATGCGGGGCGTCAGAAGTTTATCCACAGATCCTCCACCCTAACATCTCACATCGCCCAGAGCCTCGTTCCCAGAAGCACATTACAGTTTTGCACATCACAGAAAAAAAGTAGCCCCTCAGTTAGCATGGAGTGCAGCATAAGAAAAACGTGAACTGCTGCCCATCTGTTTCTGTTTTTAATAAGAAATTATTCAGACTGTAAATTTACATCGATTTACAGGAGTTGCATTGTAATATGTAGTTTTACCCTCTTGTTTTCATTCCTATGTGTATTCTAAATGACTCACCGTTCAGTTGACGTTTAGGTGTTCCTTCCCTAATCCCTTTTTATTCGCCATTGTTGAATGTGTAAGGAGATTAGTCTGGCGCAGATGTTGTATGTATAATCTCATTCAATTGTGTTAATCCTTTCCTGTTACTCGTGTATGTCAATTACCCTCCCCTGGAAAAGTGGCTATAAAAACCATGCCTAGTCCCAATAGACTTTGTTCTCTTGCATTATAATAATAATTAATAATCCTGCTTTAGGATGTCCACGCGACATCTGGTAATCACCCAGAATTCTGGATTCAAGGAGAAAGCGTCACATGCAGCATCACGTACAGTACGCATTGGCCGGCTTCAAAGATGTCCCAAATAGCATATGGGGGCAGAATTACCAAAAAAAAATGGTTTTGAAATAGCAAAACGCTACTTGTACTTATTGCCTCATAACCATACCTGGGACCTCTCCGGGTTTGACCCGGAGATTGCCGGGTAAAGCACCGCTCCATAGTATTTATGCAATGTGACAGGAACCAGGCAGCCCGAGGAGTCCCTGGCCATCATTGTCACGTTTCCCCTTCTGTTAGCCAGCTACAAGAGAATTGCTGATTTCGACCAGCAAATCTACGTAGTAAAACACGGCAGGCGGATTTACAGGAACGCACACGCCTTCATTAGAGACAAACTGGGTCCTTCATACACAACAGTACCCCAGGGTGAGGATAAAACTTTATGGGTTGCAGGTTACGAGATTGAGATGTTATGTGAACACCATACGCAGAAATATATACACCCGCGAAGTCCCATTTACATATCACAATATCTGCTCCATACAATAGACTTAATGGACCGCAGCCATATATGCGGCCAGAAATTTAGATGCTATGCCGGGTCCAGTAATTGATACTTGCAGCTCACTGTATAGGTCAAATATCTGATAGTCCCTAGTAGAAGATGGTTTAATGTCTAATTATCTGTGATATATTTAATAAAAGTCATGATTTATGGAGTTAAAAGATTAAAGGTCCAGCTTAATGACATAATCCATCTGGTCTAAATAATATTTTTGTAATCATATGATAGTATATTATTATTATAACTACAATTATTAATATTATTATTAATTTGAGGGTACCCTGTATCATAGTGTTATGTGAAGAGCTTTATTCATGACATGTAAAGAGCTGCACTTTGTTTGTGACGAGCAGATGATTATTGCCCTGTATTGCACAGCGCAGGGCAATACACGTTACAGTACGACTTCAGTTAACGGAAAGCTCAGTAGAAGCAGTGTACAATTCCAGAGACATTCCAGATATGGCACATATGGTTAGCACATTAGTGGAACATAACCTGGGGAAATGGGGGGGAAAGGTGGCCGAGGGGAATGGGCCTGGTCTTCAGCCTCTAGACTGTCCTTGAGAGAGTAGTCTCTCAGCAGGCTGTGGATAAGCCTGCGGCAGTCACGGACTGTGACCTGCTCCCTCCTCAGCACCAGGTGGTTCCTGGCAAACCATAGAGCGTCCTTTGCACAGCACATGAGACGGCAAGCATCCTCAATGGCGCTCTCCGTGTGTGTTCCTGGAAAAAGTCCGTAAAGTACCGAATGGTAGGACAGGTACTTTCTCTCGATAGAGTCCTTGAGATCCAGCTCCAGGGCTCTGAACAAAGCCTGTGCAAACGGGCACTGCCAGAACAAGTGAAGGGAAGTCTCCTCCTCCACAATGCACTGTGGGCAGTGTCTATATCTGCACAGCCCCCTGGCATGCATAAATGTCCTTAGGAGGAGGCCTCCCTGAATGGCCATCCACGCAATGTCTTTATGCCTGTTACATCAGGCATACACCAAGTTACATCAGGTTAGCATAAGAACAGAACATCTCCCCCAGTCCAAACCTTCGCAGTACCTGACCCATAAAACCATGAGACAGTCGATCAAATGCCTTCTCTTGGTCTAGGGTGACCAGAGCGGCACGGACGTTGCGGTCCTTGATGTAGTAGATCATGTCCCTGATGAGGGCCAGGCTGTCCGCGATCCGGCGTCCTGGGATGCCGCAGGTCTGGTCGGGTGGACGATCTGCCCGACGACTTTCTTCTACCTGGTTGCTAGTACCTTGGCGAGGATCTTGTAGTCCACGTTCAAGAGAGAGATGGGACGCCAATATTTCAGGTCTCATCTCTCCCCCTTCCGCTTATACAGGATCGTGATCATTCCCTCTCTCAGCGTGGGGGGCATCCTGCCCTCCACCACCATCTCCTCGTACAGGTCGAGCAGGTCCGGGCCGATGAGGTCCCACAGCGTTGTGTACAACTCGGCTGGGAGACCGTCACTGCCCGGTGTCCTGCCCTTCCTGAAGGATTTGGCGGCAGAGTGCAGCTCCTTTAGCGTCAAGGAGGCGTCCATGGCTGGACGCCCTGCGGGATCAATGGTGTTAGTGATACCTGACAGGAACCGTTCAGCAGCCTCCGGGTCTGTGTCTTTGGGGGAGTAGAGATCCCGGTAGTAGTCGACGACCACTTTCTGGACCTCCTCCTTCCCCTGTCTTATCACGCCTTTGCTGTCTCTCATTTCCGTCAGGGGCGTGTGGGCGGAGTGGAGCTTCCTGAAAAAGAAAGAGTTACATTTCTCACCCTTCTCCAGGTTCTCCACCTTGGAACGGAAGACGATTTGCTTGGATTCCTCCTCAAAGTGCCTTTTCAGGCCCTTCTTGGTCTCCTCCAGCTCCTCGTCCACGTCCCATCCGCACTGTTGGAGGTCCAACAGGGACTGCAGCTTGCGTTGCAGCCGTCTGAATTTCCTCTTCATCTCACACGCCTGGAGTCTTCCTTTAGCCTGAAAGAAAGAGCACAGCTTTACTTTAGTAAACTCCCACCACTGAGCTACAGTGGGGAACAGATACTTCCTACTGACACAATCAGAATATACATTACGCAGCTCCTCCACGATTTCCTGCCTCTCTAACAGGGCACAGTTCAGCTTCCAGGAGCCTGGACCGGGAGGAAACCTTTTGCCCAGGGCACACTGGAGCCGCACAGCCCTGTGGTCTGAGAAGTAGCAGGGCACCATGGAGCACTGCTGATGCTCTACCGCTCGAGAGGTGAACACAAAGTCTATCCGGGAACGCACCGAGCCATCTGGCCGGATCCAAGAATAGTTCACAGAGCCGGACCCGATGGAGCCCATAGCATCCCTTAAGGATGCCTCTGTGACAATCTCTCTGAGCAGTTTCGATGTCACGTCCAGGTTTGTTGCGTTGGTGGAAGTGCGCCCTCCTTCCTCGATCGGGCAGTTGAAGTCCCCTCCTATCACTATGGCCCTGGTGGTAGTCAGCTGGGTCCGCAGGTTCTGGAGCAGCTCCAGGCGTTGCTTCTTTTCCGGGGAGGCGTACACGGTGATGAGCCTGACAGGCTCCCCCGCCCAGGATCCGTCCATGACTAGGAGTCTGCCGCAGACCAGCTCCTGGACAGCGTCCACCGTGAAGTTGGCTCCTCGGATCAGGATAGCAACCCCCGTCGACTTGCAGCCGTTACCGCCGGACCAAAAGGACGGGCCGTGAGACCATTCCCTGCATAGGTGGCGATAAGAACGAGAGAAGGGTAAAGCGCATTCCTGCAACATATATACATCACACTGCTGGGAAGAAAGGAAGGTTAGTAAACCGCGCCTCCGGAACTGGTCCTTCATGCTCCTAACATTAATGGAGAAAATAGTAATTGACGCCATTAGTTGGGAGTAAAAAGAAGGTTAGCTCAAACAGAGGCACTAGTTACCGCCTCCTCCCCCTGGTGGGGGAGGATCTTCCCCGCCGTGGGCGATGGGGTTCACGGGGGTCCAGACGGCCTCGTCTAGCAGCTGATCCAGGAGGGAGACCTGGTTGTCGATGTCCAGCTGGTTGAGGATCAGGGCCTCGGTCTCGGTGGCTGGCTCATCCGACCGGGTCAGGTCCTGGACCATCTTTTCCAGCGTGTCGTCGTTGTCATTAGCGGGATCGGGAGGAGTGGTAACGGTGGGGGCTGGTGGTGGCGCCCTCTTCTGGACAGAGATCCTGGCGAGGCTCGTCTCAGTTTCGCTGTCCTCGTCCTCCTCCTCCTTCTTGCCGCTGTGTTTGCGCTTTCTGGCTCCGGCTCCCTTTGGCGGCATCTCCAGGGGGTTGTCTGCAGCGGAAACAAGAGGAGGGAAGGGTCGGGGTCTGCACCAGCTAGGGACGGGGTTAGAGCTGCTGCAGAGAGGGGAGGGGGAGGGGGGGAGGAGGAGAAGGGGGTGAAACAGGAGGGGTCGGAGGCGGCGCAGGGGGGGATGGCACTGCTCTGGGGGGGGAGCCTTGTCAGCGCGGGCAGGGCCACAACAGTCTTGGCAGGGAGGGGAGCTGCTTTCTTACCTTTCCTGGGTGCCGCTTTCGGGGTTGCCAGAGTGGGTGTCTGTGGTGCCGGTGCCTTGGCTGGAGCCTTGGTCAGGGCCGAAGAGGGAGCCTTGGCCGGGACCTTGGCCAGGGCCTTGGTCGGGGCCGATGAGGGGACCTTGGCCGGGGCCTTGGCTACTGTCTTTGGTCTCGTGCCCCACCACTCTGCAGTGCCTGCAGGATTTCTGTTGCCATTCCTCCGCCCTGTGTCCCAGTTGGCTGCATCTTCTGCAGGTTGTGGGCTGTCCAGGGTAGAAAAGCATGCCTGTAGAATTTCCCAGGGCGAAGCTCTGCGCAAGATGTTGGAGCCCGTCCGGTGAGGTGGAGTCTGCCCTCAGACGGATCACAAGGGACCATTTTCCTGTCCAGAAACCGTACTGATTGAGGATCTTGGTCGGTTCTTTCACGATGTGGCAGTATCTTCCCAGAAAAGTTGCCACGTCTTTTACTGGGGTGTGAGGGTTCCGCATGGAGACCGTCACGGGTCTCTCCTCCCGGTGGATGGGGCTATTTCCGTAGAAACGGGAGAGAACCTGGTCCGGTTTCGCCGCCCTGAAGGCTTCCCAGAACCTTTTGCAGACCGCCGCTGAAATGAATGTTACGTAGAACATTCCCTTCAAAAACGACTGGACGCTCAGGGTCTCCGCTGGGCTGAAGCCTGCTCCCTCGTGCACTACCTTCTTGCTGAAGGTGTCCACATCCAGGTCAGGGGTGCGGCCCTCCACTTCCTTCAGTTTTAGGACCACCGTCTGCCTCATCCAGTTCTCCAGGGGAGGTGGGCTCCCTGGGGTCACAGCAGGCTGGACTTGGCTTCCGGTGGCCTGGCTGGGTCGTTGGGCTTCAGTGGTCTGGGTTGCCCCTGTCACTCCTCGTCGGGTCTGCCTGGGAAAACTGAAAAACAGAAGAGGGAGAGATTAAAAGCACGGGGGACAGAAGGTAGGGGAAGGCACTAAAAAAGGCCAAAAAGAGCGGCAGGGGAAGGCACTAAAAAAGGCCAAAAATAGGGGGAAAGCACTAAAAAAGGCCAAAAAAGAGGGGAAAAACGACACTAAAAAAAAGGCCAAAAAGAGGGTGAAAGGCACTAAAAAAGACCAAAGGGGCAAATAGGACTAAAAAGGCAAGGAGGGGAAAAGGCACTAAAAAAGGCCAAAAAAGAGGGAAAAAGGCACTAAAAAAAGGCCGAAAAAAGGGGAAAAGGCACTAAAAAAGGCCAAAAAGAGTGGGGAAAAAGTAAGGGAGAAGGCCGCCTCAAGAAGAGGGGAGTCTTTCCCAGCACCCAAAGGTAGACCGTGCGCTCAAGCCTCACAAGTTTTAGGATTTCTCCAGCATGCATCCACTCAGTGTTGGGGAGTCCACAACGGGTTTCCTAGGGTCTGCAGGCCCGGAGGCCGAGGAGCGAACGCAACCGTGACCGAATCTCGTTTCGTTCAGAAAGGCATCAGTTAGAACCCCAACAGCAGCATGTCTACATAAGTAGAAAGGCCGAGGTCCAACAACAACCAATCGTCACGAGCCTCAGGCAAGACACTTGATCTCAGCCAAAAGGCCGAGAAGCGGCCTGGTACGTCGGTTTTGGCATACCTCAGACCGCATGAACCCTTTATATCTATAATTTTCCATTCCATTAATCCTGGGTTATTACTTCCTGTTTTGGATCCTGATGCAATATGCACTGGGGGTTATAGGAAGTGGCAGACATTTTATTAAAAAAAATGTCCTGACTATGCTAATGGTGGATGTCAGAGCTGGATAAAATAAATATTATAAATATAGCACATTAACACAATTGTGCATTTCTGTGCTAAATTATCATATTATTGTAAATACAAATTAAAATAGAATATAATCATATCCAATCAGAAGACCTCCATGAATTATATTTAATAAAAATGATATTCAGCAAAATCAATGAAAATTAAATAGTGCTGAATAACGTTTATAGCTAAGAAAACTGTATAAATATAATTAAAGGCACAAAACTGCCATGACTAAAATGTCCTTCTAAGACTAACTAATACTCTAAAGACATTAAAGTCTGCGTTTGTATATTTCTGTCCATGCAGACAATTACCAGCGCTCTGCGGTTTTCTTATAATTTTAAACCAACATAGAATTGCGATCCCAAAACACAAAGTCCTGCATCTATATTGAGACTCCATTGCAATGAATGAGACCGCACTGTATAAAAAGAGCCGAGATGTTCAGGTTCATTACAATGATATCAGATGCAGCAGATGCCACTGACCCACACGGTGCTCGATTCCACCGAACCCGGCAGACACTCTCTGGCACTCGACAGGTTACTGGGCTGCATGATGCTGATCTCTGAGGCTCTTCCATTGAAATGTCTCTTTTGTTTGTTGCTCCTGTGTGTGACGCCCTGCAGATCTGAGATCCAGAGCCCAGCACCAGCCTGTCATTTACACATCTTCAGACCATTTGAAGACTATGAGTATTTTAAAGATGGGGACCTTATAATTGGCGGAGTTGTCACGGTGAATAATCGAATGGGTAGTTTTATTTTTGGACAGGATCGTTTTTTCTCCCTAATTGTCTGTATCGAGTAAGTTCCCTCAACAAACCATAACGGAAGGAAATAATATCTGCAGGACAATTTTGATACTTAAAGTTTAAACTGAGTTTTCTCAGAGATATAACTCACACACACACTGTAATGTCTGCAATTTGTGTATATTTATCACTCTTTATTAGGCTGTTTATTCAAATTAATTTTATACAATGTAAGATGTTTTTTTCTCAATATTATACATTTTATGCTATTGCTTCAATTAAGGTATTTTTTTTTGTTTTGCTGAAAGATCATTCCTTCTACCCACATAGATTTGAAAAAAATATTATCAAGATACTGAAGAAAATACGTATCTGTAATACAGAGGTCATTGTGAGTCTTCAATCACTTTT
>VKOC01015396.1:0-10338 GCA_009364415.1 Spea multiplicata | reverse complement strand
TTAGATAGTACATATTTTGCCTCATTAAAAAAAAAAAAAAACTATTGGGTAGAAATAACATACTATTAATGCTTATATGCTGATATCACAACCCCTTTGTATTTCAATACGAAATCATCTCAGTAGTGCTTAATTTATATCTATAAACGTTAAAGTAATTCCCCTGTGCTATCTCAGATGTCAGTATTGTCTGATTTTGTTCTAATAAGCTAGATACTTTTTGGAAATTATATATTACTTAATTCGTGTCTAATTCTACATTCAGTATAATGTTTCCCTTTTACATAAGAGTGATCAAATTCTGTGACAAAAAAAAAAAAAAAGAAAAAAGATAAGAAAAAAAAATTAACTATTAGATAAAAAACGTAGGCTATTGTTTTTATATGTTATATATCACAACCTTATGTGTTCCAATATTTAGTGTTCCACAGCCACTTTTCGATACAGAATCATAGCAATATTGCTTAAATTATACCTATAATTAATAAAGTAGTTCCCCTGTGCTATCTCCACTATCAATATTATCTAATTTCGTTCTAATAAACTAGACATTTCTTAAAAATTATGTTTTACTTATTTCGTGTCTAATTCTGCATTCAGTGTAGTATTTCCCTTTTACATAAGAGTGATCAAATTGTGTGAATAGAAGAAAAAAAAAAAAAAAAAAAATACTATTGTATATAATTAACATGTTATTAGTACTTATATGCTAAATATCAGAACCCCTATGTGTTCCAGTATTTATTGTGCCACATTTCTTAGACATTTCTTAGAAATTATGTTTTACTTATTTCGCGTCTAATTCTACATTCAGTGTAGTATTTCCCTTTTACATAAGTGTGATCAAATTATGTGAATAAAATAATTGCTATAAAAAAAAAAAAATGCTATTGTATATAATTAACGTGTTATTAGTACTTATATGCTAATATCACAACCCCTATGTGTTCCAGTATTTATTGTGCCACGGGTACTTTTCAATGAAAAATCGTATCGATATTGCTTAATTTATATCTATATCAGTGGAATAATTCTATTCTCATCTATCTCCGATGTTACATAGAGTGATCAAATTGTGTGGAAAAAAATAGTAGTTATTACATATCAAAAAAAAAAAAAAAAAAGAACACCTTCCGGAATACTAAGAGTTTGCTGCTTCTGTTATTTTATGCTCAATTAGCCATTTTCTCAAATTTTCAGGCGAATCTAACGTCCACGTTTTGTATTCATATGTTAGAATTATTTTAACTGGAAACGCCCAACGATAGCGAATTTGTTTTTGCCTTAAGATCTCAGTCAAATGTGCATATTGCCGTCTCTTCATGCGCGTATGGTAAGATAAGTCCGGAAAAATCTTAATATTTAGAAATGGTTCCTGTGGTGTTGCTTCTCTATATGCTTTCAATATTTTTTCTTTTGTACGTAGATCTAAACAATAGATCATAATATCTCGGGGAGTCTCTGAGGGTAGATTTGCTGGTTTCATCGTTCTGTGGCATCGTTCCCATACTATCGTCTGGTCTTTTTGATATATTCCAATTTGTAATAGATATTCTTTGAGATATTTTTCCAACTGATCTTTGGATATAGATTCTGCTATCCCTCTTATCCTCAAATTTAGTCGTCGTGATTGATCTTCTATATCCGCCAATTTTTGCTCAATGATGTCAATTTTCATATCATACTGTTTGATATTATCCTTATGTATTAGATCCATCATTGTTAAATTCTCTATTTTCTCTTCATTTGTTTTGACTCTGAATGCAAGCGCTAAAAAGTCAGTTCTCAGATCTTGCACCTGTAAATGTATTTCTTGTTTTATTTTTTCAAATTGTTTATCAAGTGCCATATTCATATATTCTTGAATTTGTGGTAATGGATCTGAGGGAGGTAGAGTCATGCTATGTTGTTCCTCTTCACCTGAGCTTGATCTATTCATTGCGGCATCTATATCTGATCTTCCTTTTTCAGGTTTTGAAGTTTGAGGAGAAAAAAAGGACAGTCTTTTTTCCGCTCTGTCTTTTTTATCCTCTCTTTTATCTCTTTTTGTAGATTTTTCTGGCGCTTTTTTTGATGCCATCTTTTGGCTTGTTATTTTTTTTCCTCTTTTTTTTCCTTTCCTTTCTTTCCTCTTTCTTCTTGTCTTTTTCTTTATCCCTTCTTCACTTAGCCTTTTTTTTTTCCTTTTCCTCCCTCCCTTCCTTTCCCTTCTTCTTTCTTTTTGTTTTTATATGTTTTTATTTTTCCTTCCCTTTTCCTTCCCTTCTTCTCCCTCTCTCCACCGTTTGATAATCAAACACACAGAGGCCCAATAAGTATGGAGTAAAATCATATATCTGTCTGTTATGATTTAATACTTCAAAAGGCTGCCATTCATATGTCTATTTGGTTAGTTGAGCACCAAGCGACTTGTCTGTAGCAATATCGGGCTTCCATACCTTGTTGTTCCCAGTAGTCATAGAGTTAACTCTAAGATGCATATCTTTAATCCAATTCAGGTGTAAAACGTTTGTTCTATTAGTTAATTGATTAATCCCAATATATTTTACACATTTATCACCATATAGTTAGTCCAGCACATAGGGGAAAAAAAAAAAAAAAAAAAAAAATATAGAACTGTTTACTATAATAGGTAAAATTTGTATATAATTCTTAGTATAATATTTTCCAAAAACATGTTCTTCTGGGGGGATATTCTACAAAGAGAAAAGCATTTCAAGAAATAGAGGCCAATAATATAAATAGTATTTTGTGGTCAGAAAATTATGAATTATCACACCGAGTCTTGAAATACCTAAGAAATGGGGGGGAGGAGCGATGACGTAGCACGTAAGCGTGCTCGCGCGCGGCGTTCTGGAGTCCTGGGTTAGGGAACCTCGAGTTTTTTCCCTCCGATGCTGAATTGCATCTCCCTCTGAGCACTGGACGCAGTCGAAGCAGCAGGTATGCTTTCCCCTCTGTAAAACCCTTCTGTATCCAGAAAGACAGTCTTTGGAACAACGAGAATAAGGAACCTGAAAAGCCAAAAATGTCATGGACAGAAACAATGCCAGGAATAAGACCCATTTCAACCTGTTTTCATTCTGTCGCAATCCTGTAGCGCAAGGCACCCTGTGTATGGATCCGAACAACTTGTAGCCAGGCCATCAGACTATACTTATATCACCCGTGTGTCATTGTGTTTGTTTTTGTGACAGAAGCTGGAAAATGGCGGGTGCCTTACAATAATTGGATGATGTTGGTAGCTATTGTGGATGTAACAGATGCTGTGCTCCATAGGCACTCGTTCTACTACTCTGTGTTTGTTGTGACTGGTTGTACATCATCATTTGGCAATTAGCTGGTGTATGTTGTGAATGGCGGTATAAGGAATCCTTAATAAAATGAGAAGATGTATTAATATCTGGAATGTATCAGTGAAATATTGGGCAAGTAACGTCTATTGCATGACATATTAGTTCCAAAATATAAAAAGACTGCAGGCATCTTATAATGAGGATCATAGAGAACTAAATATTGAAGTCTTTTGGGTCATTTATATTATGGGGCATTTTATTGTATTCTATTCATCTTTTACTGGTTTTTCAGTATCCTCGATTGTGTGATTGCTGTAAGTAATCATTTATATTTATTATAGCAATGACACTCCTATCATGCACGAGCAGCCAATACATGCACATAACCTACAGCCTCCCCTGTGTCTTGCCACCCTACTTACACATCCATGCTATTGCATGCATATTCACGCATACTCATTCATACACCCACCCTTACCTGAACTGCAGATCTTCTGGTGCCGCTCGCAGACTTACGCAGGGGCCGCTGTCTCCCTCTATGTCTTCCTGATATTGATGTAATGTTTGGGAGCACTCAGTACACAATTTACTGCCATTACTCCTTTTTAATAAAATATGCAAATTGAAATAGAGTAAATAACACAATTTCAGGGCCTAGAATGTTTTGTCCACTGAAGTGACTACAAATTCAAGAGGGTATTTCCTCTCGGGATAAGTAAAAATTACATAGTTAAATTTATTCCTACAGAAAGCAAAGTGCCAGAAAACAGATGACTAAATATATACCCACACCAGCATGGGCGTATGAGGCCCTAAAAATCTGGAAGGGATAGGCTTTGTTTCCTATCAGATACCCCCTTCTTTCTCCCTATCAGGTACCTCTTTCCTCATCTTCTACACCACTTTTTCTCCATCTATTTTGCAAACAAGTACAATAAAATATCACTGGCAAAATAATGTATAAATATATTTTTAAATATTGAAAAATTGGACACTAGGCATTTCCTTGGGCCGCGCTCCACGCTCCCTTTACTCACCAGGATCGAGATGTGGTTTGGGGTTCAGGCCTCTCAGGTTTTGTTATTATTATTATAACAGCAACAAATAACCACCCACACACAAAGGGAAGCAGCGGGCCCCTACGCAAGTCTGCAAGCAGCACAGAGAGATCTGCAATTCGGGTAAGGGGGTGGAAGATGGTATATGAATGAGGGAATATTTGTGAATGAGTATCAGTGAATGAGTGACTTAATATTTGTGAGTAAGTGAACAACTGTATGGCCCGGAAATAATGTTATAAATATCCAAATGGCCTTTGCCGGAAAAAAGTTCCCCACCCCTGAGTTAGAGGGTCGTTGTCTTAGGACAGCATAGCTACATCCTCAATGCTACTGACCTCCTTGGTGTTATATTTCCAAGTTATAAGCCTCTGGTGAATGTTGAGCTGTTTTCCTTCCGGGGCCGATAGGTCAATGATTCCGACATGCTTTTCTATCTTGGTCCCACTTGGTAAAAAAATGTGGTTCTTTACGTGATACACTGAGGGCATCTCTCCATTCTCTTTAAAGTAGACCTCTTCTCCGGTGGGATCTCGGAAGTGAACTTTCCTTAAAAACTGCTGCAACATTTCAGAACATTTTCAAAATATTATATATCTTGTTTTATGTACTTTGTATCAAAATAACTAGGTTTTTGTTCATGCTATTTTACATTATTGGTAGACTTGTATAAGTGGACCAAAATCAAAACCAAACATTTCTCCAAATCATTTTTAACTCACATGCAAGTGGAGACTCCTTGCCACCAGGTGCTCTGATGCAATTGCCTGTTGCACCCCCAGTGTTAGTCCTCCCCTGCTAACCAGACCTGGATGACATTGCATGCCTTCACAATTAACTGTTGGTAGGTTGGGATCAATTAACTTACCTACACCCACACACCAGAACTGAAATCCTGCCATTAAAACTTAATGTTTAATGTTGTTATTAAAACATATACTGTATCTAAACGATTAAACATATTCCCCCAAAACAGGGACTAACCAGCAGCCTTTCAAGTACTGTTTTTTTTAAATCAATTAAATGAATTTAGCGGGATGTGGGGTTAAAATCTATAATACATTCTTTAGAGGATGTGTGACTCCATCCGGTTCCTCACTCCTACCCTATCGAGATGAGATGGAAATGAGGAAGAAGCACAGGATGGGATCTGTTGCATGAAATGCTCTCCCTATATGTCCAAAAATGGTACCATATGCATATCAATTCATTAACCATTTCAGAGCACCCACAATATACCTCACATATATATTACATATATATATATAATACAGTTCACTGTTAACTTAGACTAGGCGTCATAGCAAGATATTCAATGCTGATTGAAAGTCATTTTGTTACACTGGGAACATGACATGCAGTTTATTGAAATAAACGTACAGCTTATTCAGTGAGTAATAAACTAAACTAAACTTGCTGTGAAACTTTCTTTTATTTTTACAAATGGAACAGCGTCTGTATGCGTTAAGAACATTTCAACTATACGTGAGAACACGAGAGGAGAAAAAGAAAATAAGTTATTGGTCAAATTATAGGTAAACATAGGGAATCATTTAGATTAATTTAACCTCTTACAGAGTCCAGCCACAAACTGAAATATTTTTCCCTGCAGCGCCCCTAGAGTTAGAAATGCATATTGCTTTTATTTGAGAGCTTACAATTTTTTGAGACCTTATATAAAGTCTTAGAAGTCTTTCATGAAGGTCTTCATGCTTTATTAATTATTATTGTAAAAGAAAATATTCTATACTCCATATTAAAAAAAAAATCCCCAAACAAATGGCTTTGGAAAAAAACAGAAAAAAATAATTGTTTCCCATTTTTTTCTGATATTTTGTTTTCCAGGCCTTCCCATCGCTAATGCTGATTTGGCCACATTCACTCACTGTATAATAAGACGAAAACTAAACGCAAACTGTTTTTATTCATGGCTTACTACCTGATGCATAGGTAAAGGGTTCTCTGGATTCCTGATAATGTACAATTGCATTTCATGCAAAGAAGAAGCCATGGTGTAAACTGCTTTGTATACGTGATACGTGGTTCCAAATCTAACAGTGTCATAGTGCTGTCGGCCAAGTTTAATGATTCCCTCCGTCGCACTACAATTTCTGTAACCGGTTTTGAAGAAGTTTTGTATTACTCCATTCCAGACTGGATTTGATGTTAAGCAGTTAAAGTAATATGCCCGTATATCTTCAAGTAGAATGTCATTGGGTCGATTTGATGGCCTGACATTTTCTAGAAAATTCTGAAGACTAGGAATCATTTTATCAGGACGTGTAAATACCAGACTACCATTAAATGGAAGGGAAGACTCATTTCTATTGTAAATGATAACATTCCAGCTGGCAGGGATTATAAAAGTCTTTTGGCGAATGTCTCCGCTTTCATCCGTGAACAAATACATGGAGCGGTGGGATGCTGTCCCGCAGAGTATCACAATCTGCGAGGTTGCTCTGTTAATAATACGTCTGTTTCTATTTATCACCTCTATATGTTTATAGTATTTATTGGGAGGTAACTGTAGGGAGAACTCGATACATATTCCATGGATGGCAGCCATTTTCTCCAGCTCCCGACGCTGCGTTTCTCCGCTGTCATCATCCGAGGCAATGATACCCACCCAGTTCCAACCAAAATATTTGAGTAACTTTACAATGGCATCAAACTGGGCCCGGTCATTCTGAAGGGTCCGATAGAAATTTGGATATAAACGTTTGTTGGATAGAACAGGATCTGTTGCTCCGTAGCTGATCTAAAAATATAGATAAACGGGTAAAATGTAACAAGATAAAAAGGAAAAAGACATCTCACTGTAATATTATAAAATGATGAATGGAAAACCACCTGTTAAGAAATAATGTTATCTTACAAACCAGTGTAAAGAAGAAGACCCACTTCTTTAAGGATGCTTATAATATTGCACATTAACCCCCCATATTCCCTTAGCTGACCTCTCCTAGTCCCTCTAATGAAATACTTACATTAGTGTGGCTGGTCCATCCTTTACTATGGCACTTTAACCTATTGTGTAATATACCCTAAATCAGGGCTCGACAAATCCCAGGAATTTTGTCCTGGCACCTAGGTGTTTGTCAGCCTATTAAATGCCCCCACGTCGCCACAATCGTGGCGATCGCGGGGGCGCTGCTGCTGTCTGTCCAGGTGTCTAGGCAGACCAGCACAGCAACCCCGAGCCTGCCCCTGAGCCTGAGATCACTCCCACTGAGTGATTCTGTAGGCTGAAAACACGATTGACGGCAAACCAGCAATTGTGTTTTCAGCTGCCACAGACAGCTTCAGGGAAGGGGGTTGTGTGTTGCATGTTCAGCTTTAACCCCTTCAATGATCAAGGAATTTTAGGGGTTAATTCCCGTTTGGTACGGGGGTCTCTGCTGCTGGCAGACCAGCAACAGCGAAAACAAGCCCCCACAAGCCCTTTGATGACCCTGTAGACATGGAAGCCTACAGGAGTCATCAAAGAGACTCCTCCCTGCAGTGGCTGATCTATAGACCAGCAATTGCGTCTCAGCTGCCAGAGGCAGCTTCAGGGACAGGGGAGAGGGTTCTTCTGGAGACCAGCCCCAACCCTCCCCTGCTGCCTGACCGCTCCATGAGAGCGACAGTGCAGCGTTAACCCCTTCAATGCCACAATTGTGTATGACACATTCGTGGCATTGCAGGGGTTAACATGTGTCCCCACAAGCTTGTGGGGACTAAATATCAGACAATGCTGTGCTCCAATGGAACATCAGCATTGAAAGAGTTAAAAAAACAACAACAAAAAAACAGCACTGACCTGAAAGTCCAGGGTGCTTCCAGGTCAAATGCTGTGAGTTTAGTAAGTGGGCTGATGATGATCAGATCACTTCTAACCAACTGTTAGTTTTAAAAAAATCCTGGCTCCTAACTTTTTTAGCTGGCGCCTAGATTCACAACAAATTTGTCAAGCCCTACCCTAAATCCCTCTAGATTGTAAGCGCGTTTGAGCAGGGGCCCCCCTCACCTATTTGTTATGTTATATACTACTTGTTATGTCCTGTCTACCCATTGTACATCGCTACGGAATTTGATGGCGTTAAAACAATAAATAATAAAAAGTAAAACATTGTTATGTATTGGGGTGTTACGCTGTCTGTTTTTCCACTAGATGGTATAGTGAAAATTTTCTGTTGTGTTAGTGTCTTTTGTGTTATATCTTAACCCCTTGCCAGACTTGCAGTGCGACGTGATAACGACAAAGCCCGTACATGTATGGGCTGCTGTTAAACAGCTGCATCGCAGTTTTCGTCACAACTAGCGGCTTTGCAGCATCCAAGGAAGCCTCACAAGTGAGGCTGACCGTGGATCCGGGGAGGAAAGCACTCCCCACAAGAAAAATGGCCGCCTGGCTAAAATAGCTTTGGAGGCGATCAGAATTACTTCCTAAAAATAAACGATGTTGCTGACATGCCTCGATATCAAGGCATGTAGCAACACAACCCCCTTACCCCGATAGCCTTGTGATTGCTCCGAAGAGCAACCACAAGTGCCATCATGTAAATGACGTTGCCACCATTCACAAGATGGCGTCATCAATAGAAAACTGAATGAGTTCACAGAGGGTCTATCCAGACCCTCTTAAAAACTCTCAAGCTCCTCCTCAAGGTTGAATGCAGGTACTGCATTGAATTGGCCGGCTTCAAAGACGTCCCAAATATGGGATGTGGGCACAGACTGACCCGATGTCTAAATGGCAAAAAATACACACCTCACAAAGGTGGCCTCTTACCTTTCAAATAATTCAACAAACCCAACAAACGAGAAAAGGTTTTTGTTTTTTTTTCCAGATGAGGAACCAGGTATAGATTTGTATCGTCTCTCCTCGCTGAGGATCCAGACTATTAGAGTCGCTCATTAACAGTTTTGTGTATTTAAATATTATGTATATTTTTGCTCGCAGACATAGAGTGAAAACAGGGCTTCTTCAACATACACTCTAGATTAACCCTTTAATGACAAGACTGTTTCTTACTCGTAGTACATTTTGGGACAATGGCTCTTTTAAAATTTTTTGGTGTTGCTCTTTAAAAACTAAGACGCAGTACCCAAGGGCAGGCAGAACAATTATAACTCAGGAACAAAGACGATTAACACTAAGCGCACCCAAAGAATTGTTTCACAGCCAAAGAATGGCAAGTAATGTTTAAACATAGAGGAGTTCAACTGGACTTAAATCACATTTTTTAAAAAGGGGTTTCACAGAAGGATCCAAGCAAATGTAATGATTAAAGGCTAAAAAGAAGAGAGTGATGAGCCGATCTAGTCAACCGGAAATCCCTTTCGTGGACCTTCATCCAGGCTGTGGGGTTTCCTCTGGTACATTTAGGCTCTCAAATACCCAGCCTGTATCTCTCTGGGTTACTTGGGGCTGAAACACACTGAGAAACACAAAAAATACCTCCGTTTCCCAGGGAAAAGCTGCGACGTGTTTTGTATGAATGCACAATCCTAAAGTTATACACACAGGGCAAGGCTTAACAAACGAGCAGATGATCACATTCTGTAGAAATATCTCCTACCTGAGGGAGTCCGTATAAATTCATTATGTTCGCAATGTGTAAGGATGTTTGGGAAGACAGGTCGCCAATAACTCCAATCAGATTGCTATATTTCCTACACGAGTAATTAGGGACGGTTTTAACGGGTCCAGATAGCATGCGTAACACATTCTCTACAGCCTTGTTCACATGTCCACAGGAATCAAGGACATGGTATCCCAGACTCACATTGGGCAAAATATATGAATTACTGTTTATCTCATCAACGGCGAAAACGAAAGCCAAGAGATGTCTGTAGAACTGAGGATTAGGTCTGTGAAAAGTCAGAATGTTAAATTATGATGTCAGGAGATCACTTTCTCTGTGCTCCGCTCTCCATATAAGTGCCACTAATAAGGAGGTTAACAAGTCAGTTCAGCAAAGAGGCTACAAGGAAGGAGA
>VKOC01015395.1:0-20194 GCA_009364415.1 Spea multiplicata | reverse complement strand
ACGTGAGAACACGAGAGGAGAAAAAGAAAATAAGTTATTGGTCAAATTATAGGTAAACATAGGGAATCATTTAGATTAATTTAACCTCTTACAGAGTCCAGCCACAAACTGAAATATTTTCCCTGCAGCGCCCCTAGAGTTAGAAATGCATATTGCTTTTATTTGAGAGCTTACAATTTTTTGAGACCTTATATAAAGTCTTAGAAGTCTTTCATGAAGGTCTTCATGCTTTATTAATTATTATTGTAAAAGAAAATATTCTATACTCCATATTAAAAAAAAAATCCCCAAACAAATGGCTTTGGAAAAAAACAGAAAAAAATAATTGTTTCCCATTTTTTTCTGATATTTTGTTTTCCAGGCCTTCCCATCGCTAATGCTGATTTGGCCACATTCACTCACTGTATAATAAGACGAAAACTAAACGCAAACTGTTTTTATTCATGGCTTACTACCTGATGCATAGGTAAAGGGTTCTCTGGATTCCTGATAATGTACAATTGCATTTCATGCAAAGAAGAAGCCATGGTGTAAACTGCTTTGTATACGTGATACGTGGTTCCAAATCTAACAGTGTCATAGTGCTGTCGGCCAAGTTTAATGATTCCCTCCGTCGCACTACAATTTCTGTAACCGGTTTTGAAGAAGTTTTGTATTACTCCATTCCAGACTGGATTTGATGTTAAGCAGTTAAAGTAATATGCCCGTATATCTTCAAGTAGAATGTCATTGGGTCGATTTGATGGCCTGACATTTTCTAGAAAATTCTGAAGACTAGGAATCATTTTATCAGGACGTGTAAATACCAGACTACCATTAAATGGAAGGGAAGACTCATTTCTATTGTAAATGATAACATTCCAGCTGGCAGGGATTATAAAAGTCTTTTGGCGAATGTCTCCGCTTTCATCCGTGAACAAATACATGGAGCGGTGGGATGCTGTCCCGCAGAGTATCACAATCTGCGAGGTTGCTCTGTTAATAATACGTCTGTTTCTATTTATCACCTCTATATGTTTATAGTATTTATTGGGAGGTAACTGTAGGGAGAACTCGATACATATTCCATGGATGGCAGCCATTTTCTCCAGCTCCCGACGCTGCGTTTCTCCGCTGTCATCATCCGAGGCAATGATACCCACCCAGTTCCAACCAAAATATTTGAGTAACTTTACAATGGCATCAAACTGGGCCCGGTCATTCTGAAGGGTCCGATAGAAATTTGGATATAAACGTTTGTTGGATAGAACAGGATCTGTTGCTCCGTAGCTGATCTAAAAATATAGATAAACGGGTAAAATGTAACAAGATAAAAAGGAAAAAGACATCTCACTGTAATATTATAAAATGATGAATGGAAAACCACCTGTTAAGAAATAATGTTATCTTACAAACCAGTGTAAAGAAGAAGACCCACTTCTTTAAGGATGCTTATAATATTGCACATTAACCCCCCATATTCCCTTAGCTGACCTCTCCTAGTCCCTCTAATGAAATACTTACATTAGTGTGGCTGGTCCATCCTTTACTATGGCACTTTAACCTATTGTGTAATATACCCTAAATCAGGGCTCGACAAATCCCAGGAATTTTGTCCTGGCACCTAGGTGTTTGTCAGCCTATTAAATGCCCCCACGTCGCCACAATCGTGGCGATCGCGGGGGCGCTGCTGCTGTCTGTCCAGGTGTCTAGGCAGACCAGCACAGCAACCCCGAGCCTGCCCCTGAGCCTGAGATCACTCCCACTGAGTGATTCTGTAGGCTGAAAACACGATTGACGGCAAACCAGCAATTGTGTTTTCAGCTGCCACAGACAGCTTCAGGGAAGGGGGTTGTGTGTTGATTGGGTCCCCACACAAGTGTGGGGACCTGACACAACACCCCCCTGCTGCTTGATCACTCCATGAGAACGAAAGTTCAGCTTTAACCCCTTCAATGATCAAGGAATTTTAGGGGTTAATTCCCGTTTGGTACGGGGGTCTCTGCTGCTGGCAGACCAGCAACAGCGAAAACAAGCCCCCACAAGCCCTTTGATGACCCTGTAGACATGGAAGCCTACAGGAGTCATCAAAGAGACTCCTCCCTGCAGTGGCTGATCTATAGACCAGCAATTGCGTCTCAGCTGCCAGAGGCAGCTTCAGGGACAGGGGAGAGGGTTCTTCTGGAGACCAGCCCCAACCCTCCCCTGCTGCCTGACCGCTCCATGAGAGCGACAGTGCAGCGTTAACCCCTTCAATGCCACAATTGTGTATGACACATTCGTGGCATTGCAGGGGTTAACATTTGTCCCCACAAGCTTGGGGGGACTAAATATCTGTCAATGCTGTGCTCCAATGGAACATCAACATTGAAAGAGTTAAAAAATGAAAAAAATTTAAAAAAAAAACAAACAGCACTGACCTGAAAGTCCAGGGTGCTTCCAGGTCAAATGCTGTGAGTTTAGTAAGTGGGCTGATGATGATCAGATCACTTCTAACCAACTGTTAGTTTTAAAAAAATCCTGGCTCCTAACTTTTTTAGCTGGCGCCTAGATTCACAACAAATTTGTCAAGCCCTACCCTAAATCCCTCTAGATTGTAAGCGCGTTTGAGCAGGGGCCCCCCTCACCTATTTGTTATGTTATATACTACTTGTTATGTCCTGTCTACCCATTGTACATCGCTACGGAATGATGGCGTTAAAACAATAAATAATAAAAAGTAAAACATTGTTATGTATTGGGGTGTTACGCTGTCTGTTTTTCCACTAGATGGTATAGTGAAAATTTTCTGTTGTGTTAGTGTCTTTTGTGTTATATCTTAACCCCTTGCCAGACTTGCAGTGCGACGTGATAACGACAAAGCCCGTACATGTATGGGCTGCTGTTAAACAGCTGCCTCACAGTTTTCATCACGACTGGCGGCTTTGCAGCATCCAAGGAAGCCTCACAAGTGAGGCTGACCGTGGATCCGGGGAGGAAAGCACTCCCCACAAGAAAAATGGCCGCCTGGCTAAAATAGCTTTGGAGGCGATCAGAATTACTTCCTAAAAATAAACGATGTTGCTGACATGCCTCGATATCAAGGCATGTAGCAACACAACCCCCTTACCCCGATAGCCTTGTGATTGCTCCGAAGAGCAACCACAAGTGCCATCATGTAAATGACGTTGCCACCATTCACAAGATGGCGTCATCAATAGAAAACTGAATGAGTTCACAGAGGGTCTATCCAGACCCTCTTAAAAACTCTCAAGCTCCTCCTCAAGGTTGAATGCAGGTACTGCATTGAATTGGCCGGCTTCAAAGACGTCCCAAATATGGGATGTGGGCACAGACTGACCCGATGTCTAAATGGCAAAAAATACACACCTCACAAAGGTGGCCTCTTACCTTTCAAATAATTCAACAAACCCAACAAACGAGAAAAGGTTTTTGTTTTTTTTTCCAGATGAGGAACCAGGTATAGATTTGTATCTTCTCTCCTCGCTGAGGATCCAGACTATGAGAGTCGCTCATTAACAGTTTTGTGTATTTAAATATTATGTATATTTTTGCTCGCAGACATAGAGTGAAAACAGGGCTTCTTCAACATACACTCTAGATTAACCCTTTAATGACAAGACTGTTTCTTACTCGTAGTACATTTTGGGACAATGGCTCTTTTAAAATTTTTTGGTGTTGCTCTTTAAAAACTAAGACGCAGTACCCAAGGGCAGGCAGAACAATTATAACTCAGGAACAAAGACGATTAACACTAAGCGCACCCAAAGAATTGTTTCACAGCCAAAGAATGGCAAGTAATGTTTAAACATAGAGGAGTTCAACTGGACTTAAATCACATTTTTTAAAAAGGGGTTTCACAGAAGGATCCAAGCAAATGTAATGATTAAAGGCTAAAAAGAAGAGAGTGATGAGCCGATCTAGTCAACCGGAAATCCCTTTCGTGGACCTTCATCCAGGCTGTGGGGTTTCCTCTGGTACATTTAGGCTCTCAAATACCCAGCCTGTATCTCTCTGGGTTACTTGGGGCTGAAACACACTGAGAAACACAAAAAATACCTCCGTTTCCCAGGGAAAAGCTGCGACGTGTTTTGTATGAATGCACAATCCTAAAGTTATATACGCAGGGGAAGGCTTAACAAACGAGCAGATGATCACATTCTGTAGAAATATCTCCTACCTGAGGGAGTCCGTATAAATTCATTATGTTCGCAATGTGTAAGGATGTTTGGGAAGACAGGTCGCCAATAACTCCAATCAGATTGCTATATTTCCTACACGAGTAATTAGGGACGGTTTTAACGGGTCCAGATAGCATGCGTAACACATTCTCAACAGCCTTGTTCACATGTCCACAGGAATCAAGGACATGGTATCCCAGAGTCACATTGGGCAAAATATATGGATTACTGTTTATCTCATCAACGGCGAAAATGAAAGCCAAGAGATGTCTGTAGAACTGAGGATTAGGTCTGTGAAAAGTCAGAATGTTAAATTATGATGTCAGGAGATCACTTTCTCTGTGCTCCGCTCTCCATCTAAGTGCCACTAATAAGGAGGTTAACAAGTCAGTTCAGCAAGGAGGCTACAAGGAAGGAGAAAGAGAAACTTGGATGTACGGCTTCAATCTATACTCCACCATCCTTTACAAATCGCTGCCATCCGCTTATGCTTAGTTTTTTAAGAACCCCTGCTCCCTTCTTCACTACCATTTCTCTCTCACTCCCATCTCCATCATTCTCCTGGCACCATGCGGACTATCCAACCTTTCAAGGTTTCACCTTAAGCACCATCCCTCTACACCCAATTCATAGCAGACAAATCTGTTCTTTTATATAGATACGGCTCAATCTCTGCTCCCCTGGTTATACCGTTACGTCCATCTACTCCCTACTACTCGTTAGTCTGTAAGCTCTACAGGGGAGAGACCTCCTTTCTTAAGATATTCATATGTATTCTGTGATTTTCTTGTTATCAATCTGTAAATTCTGACACCTGTTAGCACCTAATAAAACTAAAACTAATAAAATGTAGCTGTGATGTACAGCAAAAAGTTGTTGAGCTTCACAAAATGAGAAGTGACTAAAAGAAAATGGCAAAAGCATTGAAAATGCTCATTCCCACCATCAGGTAAATAATTAAGAAGTTCTCATCATCTGGAAATGTTGTGAATCAGCCTGGAGCAGGACATGTCTGTATTGGCTCAATGCACTGTGAAGAGGGTGGTTCTAGTGGCCAAAAAATCTCCAAAGATCAATGCTGGAGAATTGCATAAGTTAGTTGCATCTTGGGGTCAGAAACTGCGATCTGATGCCAGCATCATCACAAGTTATTTGGAAGGATTTCAAGAAAAAAAAATCCTTGATTCTCATCCAGAATAAAACATCAACAGATATTAAGGGAGCACCTGACTGCCTCTGCCAGCAAGCTATAACTGGGCTGCGGTTGGATCTTCCAGCAGGATAATTATCCAAAACTTACATCAAAATCAACACAACATGGTTTACTGACCATCTTGGCCATCCCAGTTCCCTGACTTAAACGCAAGCGAAAACCTGTGGGGTGAAGAGGAGAGTCCACCAGTGTCGACCTCGGAATTTGATGAGGTCTGGAGAGATTCTGTATGCAGGAAAGGTCTCAGGTTCCTTGCTATGTATTTCTGCAATCTCATCAGGCATTATAGGAGACGAGCCAGAGCTGTTATCTTGGCAAAGGGAGGTAGCACAAAGTATTGACTAAACGGGTGCCAATAACTGCGCCACATATATTTAACAATGCTGTTTTTTTGTTTTGTTTTTTTCTTGAAACCAGTGTTGGCAATTGTTTGATATCCACGAAAGCTTTGTATTTTTTTGAAGGAAAATGGTTTCACACTAAAGACAATTTTCACATAATTATTTGCACATATTTACCAAGGGTGCTAATATTAATGGAGGGCACTGTATGTTTAGAGGAAGTAACCGACCTTTATACATAAACCTTAATAATAGAGAACCCAATAATATCTGATATAAACAGGAAAATGACTTACAAAAAGCAAAAGTAAATCGATCCCGGTATAATTCTGTCATATATCTCCATCATCTCGTATCTCACTGTTAAAATGCCGCCGATGATGATGTGTCCATCCTGGACATATTTGGGTTGAAATAAAGTTCTTCTGTGAGTAAGATGACATCCAGCTCCTTGAGAACTTGGTGCCACCGGGATAGACAGACAGGAGATCACTGCAAATAGGGCAGATCTGGCAGCCATCAGAAAGCCTTTCATTTGCCCCATTAAATGAACCTCTAACAAGCTCGGAGTTCTGCAGCTGGCCGTGTGAGGTCATGGATTCAGACGTCTTGTATTTACCAAGTGTTTCTGATGGCTGAACGAGTTACACATTTTATATTTTCTGCAAGGAGTTAGAGAGGCCCTGGAGATATGAGTTCACAGCAAATATAAACCATACGCTGCGGAATTGTTTGGTATGAAATAGAAATTAAATGGCTTTTGCCTTTGTTTAGATTCTGGTCCCCGAGAGCAGGAGTTCATAACGACAAGTAAAATAATAATGGTTTTAATTAAAATATAACTATTGCTCTAAACCCCATTTTATACTTAAAAAACTGACCAGAATGAAGAACAGAACTTGTGAAAGTTCTGTAAAGTCATTCTAAAGCATGTTTTCACAATTATAGCAACCAACAGAATATTCTCTTAATAATGTAACCATACGGTATAACCGGAATGAATGAATATGAATGTTAGGTTTAAGAATTGGTTTCGGGGCTCAGTGATATTTAGTGGGCATCCATCTTTAATCCATGTTTAATTTACCCTACATTTTTATGGACTCTCAGTGGCATCATGTAAGAGTTGTTTATATTAATAGAAATTGACACGTTTGGGGTGTTATTGGTTTACCCATAATTTATTAAGATTTAAACACATGGAATATGTCATTTCTGTTAGTTGCTTGATTAAAGGAAGAATTTCCCTCATAATAAATTAATATTTCTTAAAAGATTTACAGATAACAGGATCAGTTTTTATATTACTTTAAGCAATCAGTGGTCCAGAACGTCAGGACATAGACTAGGTGTAGAGTTTTTCCTTAAGTTGGTTACCATCCCCCTCAGTCTTGACAATACATATGTAAGTATTTATAAAGTGTCTCTTAATGTTGGATTGTAAATGTGAGGTAATTAAAATGCAGGTAATCTCATGTGCCTGATGCAGAGATGGCGCATAAGGGCAATGGCTGCTTACTAGTCCCTCTCTCTCATACTCGCCAGAAGCTTCCCTCTGAGCAGACGTCAGGAGCCTTCCCTCCAGCAGCCACAGGGTACCCGAGCGAGGACTGTGACGCTGCAGCAGTCCTACTGGCTCCCCTCTACTAGGGAAGACACTACAGCTTCCCCAAAAGAGTCTTAGGGAGAGCACACAAGTATAATGTGGTGCACTGGAGCTCCTTACTTCAGGGAACTGGTACAACAATTAACTATTTGCTTGAACTGTTCCTCTGGCCTTAGGGCTGGGAAAGCAATGGAGCCTGAGGTGCTGATTTCCCCCGGCAGAAATGCTGGAGTCACCGTGTCCCATATTGCACGCTGCTGCACACGGGGAGCGCACAATCTCACTGGCAGTCTTCCTGCACTTCCTTTTCCCCTCGTGCCATCAGGTCCTGGGGTTAAGATGATTTATTTTTGAACCTGGCTAGGCCAGCAATGGTCTGCCCCTAAATAATTTTTCTTTAATTTATATAATCACATCGTTTCACGAGTGCCTATTAATTTCCCCTTTATTGATTTCACGGCTTTTTGAATTCACGGCGAGGCCCTCACTATGATTTGGCACACGTTTTTGTAACCGTTGTTTTAGACACTGTTTTCTTTTTAGAGGCAGTGAAGCCTGGACTTTGCTGGAGGAGGATTGGGAGCCTTCCGGTCCTTTCCTCTCTTCAAAGAAGGCCAGCAAAGGAGCCTCACCTTTCGGAGTGAGACTCAAGATCTGACCCTCCCATTGGGGGGGAAGGAATTTGACTGGGTTCCCCTTGAGGGAACTTGGTATCGTATTCTGGCTTCTGCTGCCCACGGCACAGTTGCAGCACCCAGGAGCAAGCACCTCGGGCTCCAAAAAAAAATGCAGGAGGGGGGCATTTTAAACTTTGCCCCAGGCAGCATTATGTCTTGGGCCGGCCCTGTTTCTGTGGTTGCTGAATTCTTTGTGGTTGGTAGATGCATGCGTGGCTACTCTGGACATTCATTATGAAGCAGTCTTCTGTTCAATGGTGCAGAAGAACATAAACAACAGCTTTCTCTCCATAGATGGGTACTTGTGTGTGTTTCAGCATGGATATGTGCCTGTGTGAGACCAGCTGTTGAAGGTGGGGGCCTTGTGGTTTCTAGTTAAGACCCCCGGGCTGAGATGTACATCTGTGGTTACTGTATTCCTTGTACAGTCAAGGCTTGCCACGTATTTTGCGTCTGCACTCCTGATGAATGGGACCAGTCTGATATGCTAATTGCAAGTATTTGTCTGTAATAATGCAAGACAATGGAAAAAGGGCTGATGCTCTTTCTGTGTAGGCACCTACCTATAGGACAGGCTATTTCAACACTGTCAGTCATCGATCTGAGATGAGGCGCCCATGTTGTTTTTCTCGCCTTAGATTAACAACTTCTCTCCAGGAAAACATCAGGGACAGATTGATATTCTGTAAAAGATACAGGGATTGGACTGCAGGGGACTGGGGTAAAGTCATTTTCTCTGATGAATCCCCTTTCCAAATGTTTGGGGTATCCAGATAAGAGTTTACTATTTATGTATATATATATGAAACAATGAATTCTGGCTGACTCCATTGAGCTGAATCATTCAACTGTGCTACAAACTCTGGATTTAGTGAATACACCCCATACAGGCTATACAATCATACATGTACTCAGCATAACATGCCATGTACAAATAGGGAAAAGAAAAAATGTCGGTGCGCTAAGCTAGTCTCAGGCTTAAATAATACAAATGTATAATATGAGGCCTACCAAACAGTGCGAGCCGCAGCAAATACAGTGTGTTGGCTGTACAATGTATACAAAAAAACAAAATACTGTCTGCTCTTCTCACCCTAATAAAGTTGGCAGCAAATATATAAAAAATAGTATTTTGTTTTTTGTATACATTGTACAGCCAACACACTGTATTTGCAGCGGCTCGCACTGTTTGTTAGTGCACCGACATTTTTTCTTTTCCCTGTTTGCACATATTTGATGTTGTTGGCTCCTCATCAGTCTGGTTGTAGCTTGCTGTCCAGGGGTTAAATTGCACCTCCCCAACACATAAAACTGGTTTTGGTAGCATAGTGGGCACACAAAACATATAAACTGCTTTGTGTGCCCACTATGTAGGAGGTGAGAGTCGGTTCTCACCCTATTGAGAGTGTGCCTTGACGTGGCGGGTGAGCTTAATTACGCTTTGGCCAATTCATAGAACCAAAACCTCGCATTTATATGATGTTTATATATTTGTTGCCAACTTTATTAGGGTGAGAAGCGCAGACAGTATTTTGTTTTTTGTAACATGCCATGTATACTAGGCTTTCCTACTATTTTACATTTAATGAATGTAATGAACTCGGGGGAGGGGAATTATATTTTATTTGGAACAGTTGAAACAGACTGGGGTATGTATATAGAATTTAAGGGGTAGTTGAAGTATTATTATTAAACACTACAGACACCAGACAGGCCAGAAGGCTTGTTTTTCCCTCAGAAATCTCATGGTGCTGCCACAACCACAAGGGATTCTGGGTAAGCGCATGCAAATACGGTTAACAATGATCACCTTTTGCCTCTATATCCACTTTATACATGGATCCTTTGAAAGTAACTTCCTGCTGTACAAGACAAACTTTAGACAAAACCCGGGCAGAGGTGCAATAGCACAGCGGGCAATTACTTTCAATAAATAAAGATGGCTTTATTTATTTATTTATTTATTTTTGCGATAGCCCATTTCTTTAGTGGCTCTGAATTGCCCCAAAACTGTAAATTATTAGTTTTTACCCCATGTTCCTATGTGTACTCTAGTATGTATACTGCACCCCTGCACAGGAGAAAGGTCTACACCCCAGCAATACTGATATAACCTGCTTAAAATCCGTTAACCATAGCCATCATCACAGCATATCCCAATATATGCTTGGCACATTAAGGATTTTCTAGTTGCTGGCATAGGTAATGGTGGCATAAAAGTGCAATGGCTAACATACTGTATACTAATAACATGGTAATAGAGACCAAAATGTCATGTTACCAGCTGAACATTTTTAGTTTTGCTCCCTAGCAAGTATAGTTTAGTATTCTTCTTAGGTCGAAACAGAATTATGTAACATTTGGGGAAAAATATACACATCAAAAGTCCAGCACTGGAGGCCAATATGGCAAAAATCTCTACGGCCACCATGTTCTTCCCTTTGGTGCTCAGATAGGCCGGGATCATCGCAATCCAAACGCTGCAGAACACCAGCATGCTGAAGGTGATGTACTTGGCCTCATTAAAACTGTCCGGTAATGTCCTGGCTAAAAAAGCTATAATAAAACTAACAGCTGCCAGAAGCCCCATATAACCCAGGACACAGTAGAAGGCGATAACCGAGCCTTCATTACACTGAATGATGATCTTTCCCTGATAAGAGTGCATGTCCAGCTCCTGGAATGGGGGGGAAATGGCCAACCAGGAAATATTAATGATAACTTGAATGGATGAGCACAACAGTACTATGGAATTAGAGACCTTGGTGCTGACCCAGTTTGCCCAGGAGCTGCCAGGTTTTGTGGCTCTGAAAACAATATAGATCATGATTGTTTTGCCCAGAACAGAAGACACGGCTAATGAGAAGAGGATTCCAAAAGCTGTTTGTCGCAGCATGCAGGTTACATCCTCAGGACGACCGAGGAACAGAAACACACAGAGAAAGCTCAGCATGAGGGACACCAGGAGAAGGAAGCTGAGGTTCTTGTTATTGGCCTTCACAACAGGTGTGTCTCTGTAGACGGTGAAGATTATTAGTATAGCAAGTGTTAACACACAAAGAAGAACCGAGGAACATGATAAAACAATAGAAATAGCATCATTGGTGTATGACAGAAACTCCACCAGTTTTGGAATGCACCTTTCTTTCGCCTCATTGGACCACTCAGTATCTGGACATTTCATGCAGTTTTCACTATCTGAAAAATAACCAAAAATTACATTTTACAGAAAAAAGGCATCTATTTCAGATGATATATAAATACACACATACATATATATACATACATACACACACACACATACAAAGATTCAAAATGTACTTAATAAATGTACTTAATATTGTGCGTTCTCATTTAAAAAATAAAAAGGAATTTCACATGGTTTTGTGGAACATACCTAGTCTGAGGTGGCAATAAGATCATTAGATCAAATAAAAGGTGGAGAAAATGGAATTGTCAAAAAAGAAACTTGCGGTGGGTATTGAGTGTCTCAGTATGTTACGCAGGGTCTGAGAGAGAGTTTGTACATGGTAATAAAAATGGCTAGGATTCAACCAGTGCACCATTTCAGTTATGGCACTTTATTCTGGGTTTAGCATCCTTGGGTTCTTGGGGCAGGCAGCCTAATGTGGGTGCTTGCTACCATGCAAACAAATAGGAAAAGTAAAGGACAGATCATGCTGTCAGCTAATCTTACATCATGCAGTGATTGTGACATCACAGGTAACCCCTCACTTTCAATAAAATAATTGAAGAAACAATATAAAACACACATGGCTTTTAGTGACAAGGTGCATTTTACACATGTTTTGCAGAGTTTGCCCTAAACTAGATATCTATGAATAGCTTAACCCTTTGATGCCCCTTGATGAGGTAATGATATATCTACAAAAGAGATGACAAGAATTGTACATTTACAGAATTGTGGTAAATTTGGCGATTCATATGAAGCCACAAAACCGATGACAGATCCCCCACAAATTTTGAATGAAAATTCAGAGCTTTTAGTTTTGTTTTCCTCAGAAATTTGTGGGCCCACATTCACTCACTCTCTCACACTCTCACTCATTCTCTTTCACTGTCTCTCTCACTCTTTAAATGTTTCTCTACCTTCTCTGCTGACCACCTCCACTTCTGCATCATCTTCTTCATCTTCTATATTTTATCTCCTCCCTTTCCTCTCTTCTCTTCTTTTTTCAATCTGCTATCTTCTATCTTTGTCCTCATCCTTTACCTGAAGTTCTGCCCATTTGGCAGAGGTTTACCTTGGAAGTTATATCCATGGAGATGCGGACGAAGAGAGAAGAACACAGAAGGGGCGCTGCCAGACACAGAAGCTGTCCCTGTGGTACCACGGGCTTTATTTTCTAGTGAATGTATAGGTAGCAATTGGTATTGGGGGCTTCCCCAATGAAGTTTACCTAAAACATTCCAAGGATTTTACTGATATAGAATGGGTTGTGCGTTACCAGATCTGTTGGATATCTCTCCCTCTGAACACTGGACACAGTCGTAGCAGCAGGTTTGTGTTCCTGGTCTTAAGACTTTTCTGTATCCTGGCAAACAGTTCTCTGAACACTGAGACCTTGGTTTCTATGAAAAGGGAAAATGAAAAAATCATTATTCAAATTATTTACATTAAAAACTCTAATACCACTTTTCTAGTAGTTCACATATAATATATGTTCATGGTACAACTAAACATTCTGTTGCCACTGTAGTTGTTATGGAAATTGGGACCTACCAGTACTGAGGAAACAAATTTCTATGTCCCAACCCCATGGCTAAACCGCTGAAACCCAGTTGGGAAAAAGGGCTGAGTGGATAACGAGAGCTTGGTGAGACAGCGTGAGGGAAGGGCCCCTCTGCCGAGTTCAATACACCTGAACTAAGGATGTTTTTAGACAACTAATTTGTTTCTTGCCTTTTCGTTTCTCTCACATTTTCATTCTCATTCATGCACTCTGAATGTCCCCATACCGTCTCTACTGAGAATCTCGCAACTCAGCTTCTTCACCAGCATTGTCTTTCTCTTCTTCCTTCAGTCTTTATCTCCACAGACATGTCCTCCAATTAGGGGAGAGGATATCACCGATCCACCATTTTTGCGGATATTCACTTTGAGATCATGTCCACAGAGAAGCAGATGGAGAAAAAAGAAAGTAGGGAGACATTGAGAGAGCGTGAAAGAACATGAATAATAATGTGAAAGAGAACGTGAATGAGCTTATGAAATTCAAACTAAAATTTAAGCTTTTTGCTTTGTTTTCGTTTATTTTATGAGGGGTTTTGGCTTGACATTCGTTTGAATTAGGAAAATATGCAAATTTTGTTAAATTTGCAATTACTAGGAATCCTAATGCACGAATCAACTATAACCTTCCTTAACAAATTCCAAAAAAAAGCCTCTACGTTCCATTGTGTCTGACATCCTGTTTGGGTTCCAACGTTCAAGATGCTGACTGCTGCCAAGGAGCAGAGAAGAGGCCCGAGAGGTCAGCTGACACTGAAGGTCCCCACTGTGTCAAAGGAGATGCAGATATTAGACACAGACATCTTACCCTTCAGTCCCACTGGCAGGGCCACTACACCTGAACTCCAACGGGCACCATCTCAGTCCTACATAATATCCTAATAAAGAAAAGGGCAGCTCTTTATGCAGATGAATTACAGTCATGTCTGCTGCCATTTCCCCTTAGCACTGTGAGGGGGGTTCTGATCATACATTGCCAGGGAGAATGTAGCTGTCTGTTGCGTGTTATTTCATTGTATCGTAACTTATTTTGTAGTAAAATTACTTGTGCATTATAATGAAATTTGTATATTAATAGTGCTGGTAAAGAAGGGTAGAAAGGCTCTTGTTGGCACTTGAGATGCTGTCTTCTATCTATGATAGATGGACATGTAAACTAGGGCACAAAGTCATGTGGCTACACACGCGCAAACATATTCATATTATTATTCACGCTAATGTCATGACATATTTCAGATTATGAAGGAGGAAACTGCAGTTCTGGCAATTCATTCCATCTACTATTCTCCTTCTTTGGCCATATGGAACATCACAGCTTAAAATAAAATGATTTCTTTATGGTTTAATATTGCTTTATTAGTTCATTATATTTCTTAAATTAGTATTAGTTATCTTTTGAGATAAAATAAATAATAGTAAAAAAACTTATTAAAATTGAAAAAAAAAATTGAACCATAAATATAATTTCTGCATGAATACTTGGAACGTAAATCAAACAAAAATAAAAAATGTTCTCACCTGATTATTATTATTCCTCCACGTTATTGATTCTGTATTTATAATCAGCCGCTGACCGTCCGGTGCAAACTCTCTGAAGCTCCCCACGTTTCTGATAAGGGTGGAGATGTTAGGTAGTCTTACCCAGTTAACAATAGAAAAGCAAAATCCAAACTCTTTAAGCTTCTCGTTGAAAAACGAACCACCAGATTCCAAAAAATATTTGACCTTTTTTATATGGTGAAATATCTGTAAATTAAAACAAATTATAAACAAAGAGAGCGAGAAAGAAGGCAAAATAAAATAACTCCAATATGGGCCACTGATATCACAAAAGTGAACATTCTCTGGAGATTCACTTACTGTACGAGGAAGGGTTTTTCGTACTTTTTGTTCACCATAAGTATACCAACAGAGATATAACGCAGATTTCTCTTGTTATAGATTGTTTGTATATGTATTTTAAAAACCTGATACATGACATGACCAAAAGTAGGTGGACAACTATTCATCACACTTGTATGAGCTTGTATGACCATATCCCAATACAAAACAATATCGTAGAATTACCCCCCACACACACACACACACTTTGTAGCTGTAAAAGACTGAAATCTTTCGGCGAGGTTTTCTACAAGATTTTAGAGTGTGTCTGTGGGAGTTTGTGCCCAAAAGAGCCCACGTTGAATGAGAAGGCCACGTTGGGGTGAAGGTCAGGGCTCTGCGCAGGCCATTGGAGGTCCAAGCCAAAAATATGAAAAACAACTCCAGACCAGAGAGAACTCTGGAGCTTTATACCAATCTAGTTGATGCATGGCATAATGGCTTGTTTGCAACTGCTTGGCAATGGAAACCAATTTAGTGATGTTCCCAACACACCATGCTCGTGCTGATCTTGCTTCCAGAGGCCATTTGAATTTTGAGGACAGTGCCACACACTTCAGCCCTCGACATGCCAGTTCTGTTAGTGTACGTGGTCTACAGCTCTGTAGCTGAGCTGCTGTTACACCTAGATGCATCCACTCCACAACAATAACATTTACAGAAGGCTGGAGCAGATATGGCAGGGCAGGAATTTCACAAACCGATTGTGGAAAAGATGGCACCCTATGACAGTGCCATGTTTAAAGTCACTGAGCTCTTAAAGCGTTTAAAGTCGCTGTACAATCCATTCTACTACCAATGCTTGTCTAGGGATACAGCTTGATTTTATACATCTGTTAGTACCGAGTGTGGCTGAAACACCTAAACTCAATAATAAGGGGGGTGTCTACATACAATATACAACCAAAACCACGTGGAGATCAATTTGTATTGAGTTTAGTACAGTTTATAGAGCATTGATGGATGGGTGAAATTGGTAAGAGGTGTAAGAGGGTTAAAAAAATAAATAATAATAAAAAAAGCATGAAAGAGAAAAATGTAATTGATGTTTTGAGCTAATGGAGACAAGGTATGTAAAAATGTTAGGGAAATCATTGGATTACATTGAGATTGTTAGTCTCACCAATTTCAAGTGTTAAATGTGTATTTTAGCTTCACCAGTTACTTTAGTATACATTCATTGGGCTCCATATTTTTTCCGTTTAGGGGCTGAGTCTGAGCATCCATCATGTCGTACTCACCTGATGGTTATAACTATACTCCTTGAGATTTAAGTGCAAATAATGTAAGGTGTTAGCCATAGCGAGTACTGAATAAAACACATGAGATGATACCGCTGTATACACATAATTCTTAATAAATGCATATTTTTCTCCAGTGCAGTTATGCAGAGAGATCTTATAGAGCTTTGAATACATTTTATTCTTCTGTGAATTTTCTGACAAACAGGATAAATCTGTTATCCAGATATCTTCAAGGAGTTTGTCCTTTGGGTTGTTTGAAGGATGGATATCAGAAAAGAAATCTCCGGTATCTGGTAACGGTGCCGGGCGCAGGTCTACGGCCAAGGTGCCGTTCAGGGCTTCAATATAGTAATCTGTGAGATAAAAGTTGGAGGCCCAGGATGGAGGAAGGATCATTGTTTTGTCAGTAAACATATTAGCAAAACCAATGATAATATCAAGAATCGCCAGACTGAAAGATCCACAAAGTATAATAACTTCAGCAGATGACTTTTGGACAATTTCTATTTTCCTCTTAATAATATCAAGCACGCCATCTGATAAATTTATTTTTACGGTGTAAGCCACACAGATCCCGTGACCGGCCATATATTTTAGGAGCTCCTGTGTCTCTTTTTCCCCGCTGTCATCATCTGAAGTCAGAATTCCCACCCAAGTCCATCCAAAGTGCTTCAGAAGCTGACATATAACTTTGAGGTGGATATGGTTGTTCTTCCATGTCTGGAAGAAGTGTGAATGAACACGTCTGTTATCGAGCTCGTAGTCTGATGCTCCATAACTAATCTACAAAACATGAGTAATGACTGCGTTAGAAGACTTAAGAGAGTTCCAAAAAATCTTAAATGAGAAGGCAAATTATGAGTTATGGAGGATTCTTCTCATGTCTTGTTCTGTCCTAATTTTTTACCAGTTAAAATGAAATAGATACAGGAAAAATGCATATTTTGTTTTTAAACAAATTTGAAATATATATACTTAGAAATAGAGAGAGACATCTTAGGGAGAGAGGATCAGTTACATAAGAGAGAGAAAGGACTAAGAACGTGCCATACCACCGGGAAACACTGATTTAATAAAAATGCCTTTACCGTATTGGCCGACTGTACAAAGTTTTAAAGCGGATATTACCGTATTTTTTACTAAAAAGGTCTTAATATACTTTAACAGCTTGGTGCCTCTCCTGTCTCCCTTCTGTTCCTTTCACGAATGACTATCGTATGGTGGTAGAGACCTCCCGAGGAATCTGTTGTCCCACCATTTTTAGAGACCTGCTGTTTAGCCTTCTTTGCTCGCAACGCATCATATATCCTTGAGCATGGTTCTGGAAAGTTTTTTTTTTTTTTTGAGTGGTTTTTTTTAGGGTTTTTTTTTTCACTGACTCACCTGAGCGTATCCGTACACCCCCAGTACCTGCGCCATGGGGACCGTTGTTATCGCATGCTGATCCCCGATAAATCCGGCCACCCTGTTAGAATCCATACAGGAATAATTAGGGATTGTTTTCTTTGGTCCTGATAATATCTGAATGATGCTTTTCACAGCTTTACGGGCGTCTAAACACGAGTCGTATAAATGGTATCCCAGCGTGATATTTGGTAAAATATTTGGGTCCAGGTTCACATGCTCAATGGAGAAAAGAAAAAGTAGAATATTTATATAATCACGGGGATTAGGCCTGCAAAAAAAGTAAAAAAAAAAATCAGTTATTAATACAATCTGAGAATTAATATTTACAGCAATAGATTTTATAATATATAGTTATATATTTATTATGTAACATATATTTTATGTAACTATATATATTTTTCAATGTTGGTCGAAAAATAAAACCCCAACTACAGACTTGGCAGTATTTTAGATTTAATTTGAATGTCTAGCTGGAAAATGTGGGTAAAACTTACTGCTATTCTCTAGTCTTATTTCATAATTAATGCTTTAGTGATCGCTAATAAAACAATGTATTTTGATGTTGGATATTTGTCGTTTTTTGTTTTTGCTTCTCTCTGTGACTTGAGCCTAGTATGGGGCCAACCTTATCATGAGGTGGGGGGGGACTTATTGAAAGGTAATTCGATTCTGATATAAATCTAGCTAGTTGTCCTGGACACCCAGTTCCTCTTCCTTTCATTTAATATTTTCCTGAGATATATCATGAAAAAGGAGTCCACTGACCATACGGGAGCCCAGCCAAGCAACGATGTACAGATGGCACCAAGCTCCGGGCCTAGACAGAATATTTCATGCCCTACACGCTGTAGCATGTAACTGATAACCCGGATAATAATTATAATAACAACAATAACCTTCAGATTATGATGCATTTAGAATAATAGTAATACAATGAATAAAGATAGAAAGAAAATAGAAAACGTCTGCAAAACAAATGGAGAAATTTTATTCAGAAATGCGTGAAACGGTGTTTCTGTAAAACAATTCTATCATCAAATACATGAAGGAAGCGAAGTATTGAAATGTATTAATAAATATAATATATAAAAATATGTAATATAATAAAACTCTGGTCTGAAAGCGACTTCTTACTGCTTTTATTTTATATCAGAGAATCCTGATGGGTGTTTTTTTTCTCCTGCTTTAGCACAGCTAGAATTCCTAGAATTTCAATAACTGCTTTAGAACGGCATACACCCTGTCCATGAATAGGAGGAATAGAAGATACATTTAATACCACATACATCCCCATGTTGTTATCCCCAGAAGAACATAATTGATAGCTGAATCGATTTTCAACCAAAACTGACCTACCTGACACAGAAGAGTATTTTCTGAGGTCTCTTTTCATAATCAATATTTACCACGTATGAATTTACCGTAAACACTGCCCCAATGATGATGTCTCCATCCTGGAAATAGTCGTAGTCCTCATATGATTGCACCAGTTGGAGGCTACAGGCCGGAGCCGGACTCTGGAACACAATTCTAGAGAAATACAGGAGGATCACGCAGAGAGGCGCAACAGATTTCACTGCAGCTATAGACACGGTGCTCCTCCATAACGCGGTGAAGAGCATGGCCATAGGATTTAGAGGACGAGGCGCCACAATGAATAACAAAACCCTCGGCACCTGCGTCAATGTAAAGAAAGTGAGCCGTCTCCTCTTCTTTTATACAGTTCTGTGTGATACATTTTGCTGGCTCCTGATATAGTAGCCTCTGTGGGTTGGGAAAACGATTCTGTCCTATTCCTCCTGCGTATTTCGCAGATAAATGCAGTAACCTTAAATTTCTCAGTCCCTAGCCGGGTTCAGCTGAACAGCACTTATTGGAACATGTTTGTAACTTGGAAAATATGAGATAATGTAAGGATACTTTTTACAAAAGATTATCAAGCTAAATAGGTGATTACATAGTTACATAGCCTGAAAAAAGACCTGCGTCCATCAAGTTCAGCCTTTCCTATATCTGTTAATTTGTTGCTGTTGATCCAAAAGAAGGCAAAAAACCCCGGCTTCGCTCTTTCCAATTTTGCACTAACCAGGGAAAAAAATTCCTTCTTGACCCCAAAATGGCAGTCAGATTTCTCCTTGGATCAATAAGCTGTTTCCCCATAATTAAAGATTATATCCCCGAATATTATGTTTTTCCAGGTATCCATCCAGTTGCTGTTTAAACGTCTGTACAGACTCTGATAAAACTACCTCTGCAGGCAGAGAATTCCACATCCTTATTGTCCTTACTGTAAAAAACCCTTTCCTCTGCTTTAGTCTAAATCTCCTTTCTTCCAGTCTAAATGCATGACCACGTGTCCTATGCATAGTCCTGTTTATGAACAGATTTCCACACAATGGTTTGTATTGGCCCCGAATATATTTATATAACGTTATCATATCCCCTCTGAGGCGACGTTTTTCTAAACTAAACAGATTTAAATTTTTTAGCCTTTCTTCATAACTATAGCGCTCCATTCCTTTTATTAATTTTGTAGCCCGCCTCTGCACCCTTTCTAGTGCTATGATATCCTGCTTTAGAAAAGGTGCCCAAAATTGCACAGTATATTCAAGGTGCTGCCTTACCATTGATTTATACAGAGGCAAAATTATATCTTCATCCCGCGACTTGATGCCCCTTTTTATACACGACAATACCTTACTGGCCTTAGCAACCGCAGACTGACATCGCACATTGTTGCCGAGTTTGTTGTCTATAACAATTCCCAAATCCTTCTCATTTGTCTTTATCCCTAATTCACTACCATTTAGGATGTAGGTTGCTTGTGCATTTGCTACCCCGAAGTGCATAACTTTACATTTCTATCTAGATCCCTCTGCAGCACAGTAATATTACTTTACCTAGTTTAGTGT
>VKOC01015394.1:0-25043 GCA_009364415.1 Spea multiplicata | reverse complement strand
AGAAAAAAAAGCCAAATTACCCGTTTATTATGGCAAATAGGTCTACTTTTGAGGAATAGTGGGGGTCCAAACTGCAGTTGGCACCTCTTCTTCTTATTTATAATTTACAAAAAGAGATAAACAAACAAAAAAAAAGGGCACACGCAGGTTAAACCATTGGCATTTGAGTCTTTGCTCTGATGGCATCAGAGGCTGGACATTTTATTTCATTCAATTGCTCTTTGCATTCATCTCTGTCGCCAAAAACACTATTGATGGTGGAATCTACATTAGAAGGCCAGAAAAGAGAACTTTGAAGTTGAAATACTGTTACATTGTATACACAGGCATAGGTTTTCCAAGTTCGCAGTGCTTTTTTCTCTCTTTCACAATGACCTACTTTCACAGGTAAGCGCTACTTCTAAACATGTCTTCCCATTAATAACGTGGCTTTATTTTCGCACTTTTGTACTTGACAAATAAAAACACAAAAATCAACTAAGGGTTGGAGGCAGATACTTCTAATTTTTACATACTTTATAAAATGATGGTTATTTTAGCTACTGAGACTCTTGAACATTTGCATGCAAGTTAAGTAGCCTGTATTGTATCTAAATGCAATGGTAGGACATCAATACAACACTGCAGGAAAAAATGGGCAGACCGCATGGGCTGTAGTTCTTATCAGCCTCTACATTTCAGGCTTCTATGTAGTCATACACTGTTTTGTAGCAAATTTTGGAAATGTCAGATTGCTTTAGTTCTAATGCTGATTTCATGTGGTGTTTGACCCAAGCTAATTTATTGTACTAACCTTGCAGGTCATCGCCAAGCCCTACATTCCATTTATTTATGTAGAACTAGCAGATTCAGTAGTGCCAATGGGAAACGTGAAAATATTCAAGAATTGACAATGACTTCAACACACATTAGGGCACTCTTGGTGCAAAAAGAGAAGAGGGCCCTGCTCTTGCGATCTTACAATCTATCTGAGGGGCAGGCGTCAATATAAAGGGTATGCCAGATATTTGAAGAAGAAGAGTCATAATAAATGGCCCTGCAAATGCTGAATGACACTGAGAATAAGAAGGCTATGTGTCAAACTATCATGGAACACAACAGCAGAACAGAAAGAATGGAGCAGGAATACCATTGCCTTAATGTATATTCCCCTGAATATAGTACAGACGACTTATGCCCAAAGTTCCTCACCAGATCACCAATGAACATAGGCACAACGAGCTTAGAAAAACTCATGCTTGGAATCTATACCTAGATAGTGAGTAATTTTGCCATCTTTCTTCAACAAATAAAAATGATTAGCATTAGTTTTTCATTCATTAAATAAACAGTTGAAATTGTGAAAACGCTGACTATTGATATAATGATATTTTTATTTCCTCAAAAACACCCAACGCGTTTCAATTGGAAAATTGTTATTGAGGCCCAATGGTGAGCCGAGCAGAAGAAAACCTCTCATCTGCACATTTTCGGTCTCCCTGCTGATTGGATGCCTACGCTGGGAAAAAAAGCTTTAAATTGAGGCCATAGGAATTGCAGTTAACCCATGCAGACATTATATTAGAATTGAGAATTCCTGGTGGGGACGGTTGTTAAGAGGATCAAGAGTGTCCATTCCCCGACAGTAGATACTTAAGGGATTAGTGACGATCTGCGATGACTTTTTTGACATTACAGAAAAACAGGGGGGAGAAGTTTGGTCCATGTGCTAACTTACACCAGAGTGATTTGATTTCACAGTAGAGAAACATGCACATTTTGTTCAGGTCACAGCATAGTTTGTACCATTACCTGAAAAACATTTATGTTACTACATGCTGTTTGATAGTAAAATGCATTCAATCAGTAAGCAGTGATTAAGATTAGAATAGGATACCGGTAGTATTTATCTACAACTCCTGTGTGCTCTAGGCAGCTTTTCCAGAACATCAAAAATTACACACTAACTATAAAATCAATATCACATATAGCCGCGATAGACCATTCTAATATTTAAAAGGCTAAAAAAATATATATAATATATATATATAATAGTCAATCTATTCTTTTACAAAAGCCAAGTTTTAACATAGGAATTGTTGTGGCGTTGATTTTTAAAAACAATGCTACATTATATTCTTGTTTCTTGTTGGACTGTGCAAATAAAATGTGAAAAGGCCACACAATATAACTAAACCAAATTATATGTGGTTATGGATGATAATATATTGATGGTATTAAAATAAATTATTATTTACATATTTCCATTCAGACTCCTTTATTTACATATACAATTTTTTGTTTATTAAAATTTTCTAAACTTTACAATAAAACAAAATAAAAGGGTAATGGTTTCATTAAAATATTGGTATTTTCAGTGCTGGTATTTGCTTCATATTATAGGTATGCAAATTGTTGTCTAATTCTTTTTAATTCAAGCCCTTGTACAGTATAATTTATTTCAAATAATGCATACAACATTTACGACAAATAAAATATCAGCATATTATTTTTCTTGGGTGACTCCTGTTTTCTAAGAGGAACATAATTTGATGTAATGTTTTTTTGATCAACCTTGAGACATAAATCTAGAAATATATGAATTTATTATGAAGCAGTATGCATACATAAAATAAAAAATGAATTCCGTGCTTCTAGAGAGGCTATTTTTCTTTTTTGCTTCTCTATTACAAACATATGTTACATACATTATATATGTATATCCGAAACTGTAACAGTAAAGCGTTAAATAGTACAATCCGATCTAAGAACCTGCAGTGGCGTGACTAACATACCCTCATATGTAAATGTTGACAGTAACCTACCTCCCACCAATCAAATGCTGCTCCGACAACAAGACAGCTACACAATTTGAAGAAGAATTGGCCATAGCTTTATGAATAAATGAGGTACCATATCACCCGTAGGCATATATGGAACACTGTTTTCTTGGGTGGAAGCCAACTGATACACAGAAGAACACCTGTCCTCCTAGCTCCTGCAGAGCATTTCTGGCCTCAAATGATTGACATTGGTTTGAATTGTTGGAACCAGTCTGGAAACAAGCCCACACCCTCTTATTGGGTCAACGTAGTCTTCCATCTTACAAAGAGACCTCTGATGTTCCAAAAGCTTACTACTTTATCTTTTTTCTATTTTGGCCTAATTAAGTAATTAGCTGAAACGTATTTGTCCATTTTCTCTTGGGCTAATATACCAGGAGGAAAAAAACTAAATTAAAGAAATGAGCCCACTACTAGATTTTCATGTCATGCTGACCGAAGCACGAATACTGTAGTGGCTGCAAAAAAGGTTGACTCAAGTTACTGATTACTATGGAAGCATTTGATTAATGTTTATTTCTTATACCATGAATTTCATGTTTTCACAACAGAAAATTAAAAGGTTAAATTCTAATGAACCAGAAGCCCACTGTGTGGTTATTATTTGTTTTTTTATTTCTCTGTGCAGAATTGATTATTTTGATCTCTACAAATCCTGGGAATTATTTGCAGGAGGATTAGGTGCATAGACAATCACAACATTATTAAAGCAGACCTGAGACCTAGTAAGATCTTTATTCCTCATCAATACAGCACACAAATGTGGTCTACATAAGAAGAAGATGATCTCTGTAACAGTATGAAGTATATATATATATATATACTCAGGATTCCCCAGTTTAGTAAATATGATTTACTTATGGCTGTGTAGCTGTAATATCACCAGTAGTAAGTTAAGTCAACATAATTTTTCAGTGGTGATGTTTCAATGAAATGGAGCCGGCACATTAAGGGCTCCTCTTTATTGTTCAATGTAAGTGCATTACGCAAATGTAGTACATATCACAAACTACAAGTAGGATGGTTGAGAAAGATCAGAACTTGCCATCCCTCAAACCAAGGGACTGAAATAAAAAAACAGCGTCAAGATTTTGTTCTAACACAGTGATATATTTTTGCCTAGGCTGACTAGGCCTAGATTGGCAGGTGAATGGGGCAGCAGTCTGGCACAAAACTGACAGGAACCAGTGGTGTACTTGGGGGGGACAGTCCACCCCGGATGCCACTCACCAGGGGGGTGCCACCCTGACAAACACACATCCCAAGAAATTCCCAATAACTTCCTAACCTTTCTGTCGACCACTTCCGTGTCCCTGTCTCCTTTCCCAGAGCTCTGCTTCTTCTCTTGCTTCTTCTTGTTCTTCTGCCTTCTTTCTTCTGTCACTTCTCCCCGTGTCTTCTTTTTTCATCTACTTGGAGGAACAGGGGAGAGGATGTCCCAGTGACCACCTCCTTTTGCAAGGGAGGCCAGGATAACGCAGATAGATTCACACAATCGCTTTTGTTACTATGAGAATCAGCCTTCTTACCTTTCGTTGTACTTTTGCAAATGGGCGGAGCCACTGGGACAGCCTCTCCGCTGTTCCTCCAATCAGAGGAGGGGGCACCCTTTTGCAGAAGTGTACCTGGTTCACGGAGAACAGGACAAAGAAAGAAGACAAACAAAGAAAAGGCAAGGGAAGACGCAAAGCACTGAGAAAGGAGACAGGGACACGGAAGTTGACGACTGTAGGGAGCCCGGGTGCCAAATACTCTAGGTATGCCCCTGGAGAGCACAACACCCCATTGGGTAATCAGGCCCCAGGTGTCCTGCTGATCAATAAGCCAATTACAAGAAAACAATTCTGAAAAAAAGCACAGTGCACCTTTAGTTGTGGCAGAGTGGCGGGAAACAATGTCATATGCTGGTGCTAAACAGTCAGAACAGTGTTGCCCCGGGTGAGGCCTAGGGGCATTGTTCGTGATAAAATGCTCTCTACTTTCACACTTAAAAGGACCAAAGAGGGACTCTTTGTGGTTAGAGGTGTGGATAGGGCAGGGCTTAACCAAAACTTTTTTTGTGACTTTATTATCCATTAATAGCCATTTATGCAACTGAATATGGTAAATATAAAATTGAATTCATTTATTTATATGCATTATTGTAGCCGCTAGCGCCGCAGAGCACACTCATACCCAGCAAACATGCTAAGCTCCAAGATAAAGGGATATCAGGGGAGGAAAGAGGGACAGAACGAGGTATACATATTTGATGATATGGGGAACAAGGTTATCTGGCACGAGATCCACCAATATTCCAAGGTATAACGTACTGCACACAGCAGAAATACAGCAATGTATACCACGTATTTATGCAGGTATAAATATATAAAGCATAAAATCTCTGGGAATCGTTGTCTTTCCCAGGTGTGCATCTTGTATGATAACCTGTTATTCACTAAGAAAAATGTCACATATATATATATATATATATATATATATATATAAACTGTCCTGCTATATTTTTTCAATTTACACCCGTGGACTAGTATGGCTATCCAGGATATATATATATACACCAAATACAAGTCATTTCACAGTTCTGGTTTTAACCTATACATTAAGATTGCTTATTGTGTTATATTAATATCATACAGTAAACCATTACACTTTCGCTATTTTATTAATAAGAGCTGTCGTTGGCAAAATGTTAAAATATTCTAAACCAAGACCACGCCAGCCATCTATAAAGAGAAAACTGCAGGGACAGCCAACTCTCCTCTGATCTTGAACACCAATTATACTAATGTTGATGACATATCTAGTTTAACTCAGACGGCATTAAAACAGGCCCCCTTTTCCAAAGGAAAAAAAATCTAATTACGCTGAACCCAAGTACTCAATCAAAGCTGTTATTCTGTGGCTAAACAGCCTGGCGTTAATACAATTTGTTGAGAGCTGGGCTGTGACTGTGAGCGTCATGTATTAACAATATCTAATGGGAGCTCCCGTAGGTAAATGAATATGCTAACAAGTGAGGTCGCTGCTAATATAATATCTTTAAGCTGTTTAATTCCAAACAGACCCTTAATAAATCAATTGACCGAGAGAGCTGATGCCCCTATCAATTATTCAAGAGGGCAAATAAATATTTCAGATGATTTGATAGGAAGTCTTGCACTGGTCTTATGGAATGCTTTGCATTTCATTAGCGTCTTGCTAAAACTTTCATAATATGATGTTTATATGTGGCTTTAGCATTCTCTGCATCGGGATAAGGACAGGAAGGCATTCTAGAATTACTTAGATATAGATCTTAGATATAGATTATGGAGGTTAATATTATAATACAGTCGATTATGCAGGACTAAAAAGGCATATAATAATTTGCCTATGTAATTATTAAAATAAATATGTCCCTAGCAGCAAGAATAAAAGTAAATGCAATTCCAAAATACATATATATATATATATAATATATATTATATATATATATATATATAAATGTTCTATACCCTGAAAGGACTGCTATATAATATTATGTGTAATTTATTTATTAATTTGGAAAGAGGAAAATAGTGAGCATCACCCATGTGCCAAATGCTTTAAAATAAATTTAAGGGGACCAATCACTTCCACAACTTCTGGCATAAAGAACTAAACTCATTAATTTAAACATTAACTACCTTCGTTTAAATGTTAACCGCATAGAAGCCGATACCTGTGTCTCAGAATGAAAGGGTCAGCATCATCTAACAATTTCCTGCCCCTGTTTGCAAAGACTGCCTGCACCAATCAACAACGCTCAGCAACTTAACAGAGCAAGAAGTAACATAATGGAGAAGAATAATCATGTAGATCGAGAGCAAATGATGTTAAGATACCTTCCATCATGCTGTACAAATAAGGTAGGCTTTTTAAGGATCTATAGTTTTTTTCTAATATGTAAATACAGTTCTGTGGGTTTATTCTGTGTAGAAAACTGTAAAATGGAAGATTTTGGAAAAGTCCCAGAAACACTTAAAGGGGCCATCTACTACCCCAATGATGAATTCATTGTACTTTGCACTTTAAAATGCATTATGTACCTGTGGGGAAAAAAAGGAAATAACTACAGAGCACCATTGTTTGACTTGTGGCTGCTCGGAGTCTTGTTAGAGTCCCTGGGACTACAGCAGTTAGCATACAAAGCATAAGACGCATGCATTGTAGTAAATTGGAGATGTGCTCGGCAAAACAGAGCTCCTGCAACCTTAGGAACTGGTGGGAGCAAAGAAACAAGGAAAATGCATTGGGGGTTCCCTCTGTACATTTGCATGGGTGCTAAAATGGTAATTTAAAGGGGACACTCATCTATCAAATGCACTAAAGTACATATGATGGCTTGAGACTCCAGTTTCTTAACTCAAACTGCCCTTTCTTTTTAAGATTTGACATCTGCTTGAAGACCCACCACTTTTAAGTCATTATAATTTATAGGAGTCACCAGAAATGTAGACTTGGTTCTGGAATGTTGACTATCTGTACTAGGGTCAAGCTATGGTCATTTTACCATCTGGAAACGATTAAATTATATTGCTGATTCACTTAGTGGGCTTGTTTTGAAATGATCATAATTTACACTCTAGGATAATATATTTAGTCTTTTATATTTTGTTTTAACGTCAATAGCGAAACACATTTTAACATAGGAAGAAATGTGTGTATTTGTGACCAATACTGTAATTGGTGAGAAATTTGTTGCTAAAATAATATATATCCTACTTTTTAAAAAGCCAACTGAATATTCTAAATACGGTCCTGTATCCACAAAGATGGGGTCATGTTGATATGGATATTCTTAAATCATTTCCCCGTATCAGTCCGCAACAATCTCTAACGGCGCAAGCTTACAATGACTCTTCTTTGGGTCGGACAGATAACGTTTGTCTCTCCACCACCTTGGCCCACGGGAGGAAGAATGGACCTGCTCTCTTCATTTATTAAGTCAAGGACCTAAATTGATTTTTCTAAATAAGCTTAGTATGCAATCCCACACCTACACAGTCAGCTTCATTATTAAATTGCTTTATTAAAACTTCTCATATCTTGTACATTTTTTCCTTGTAACTGTTTTAAACTCATTTGGTTTATAGGCAAGGAACTATCTTACATCAAGGAAGTTGAGATAAAATCTTTATTTAAAGGCTGATATCCTATATCCCCAATCATTTCTCAGCGCAACATTCACTTCACTATCTCAGAAATATATATATCTATCAGAAATGAATGAAACATATACCTATAGTGAAGAATGGCATGCTTTGGTATACTTTTTGTGCTGCCAGGGCTACTGACTCTGAAAGGTTTAATCAAGTGGTCAGATTTTATTTCTTCCTCTTTGAAATATACTTATGTGATCCTGATGTCATCTTCAATAACTGGTATGAGAAATTGAAATGAAAAATGTATGACCTTTAAATTTCCCTGTTAGATAATTGTCTTCTTTCTTTAGATCGAGGGATTGATTTCTATCAATCATTCCATTGCTTTTATGAATTGGCAAGCACTTGCTCATATAGAGTGGCCACCCTGTGTATCCAAAGGTATACTATCATGCATATACAGTAACTATATCAAATATTATATGCAGTGATGGCCAATCTACCAACTTTACATAGTAACTTACACGTATTACACATCAAATCCAATATATATATATACCGGTAATAGTCTTATACGTTATAATAGTTCTTTCGCACCATAGTATTTTGTGAAGTGCATCCTAGTTTAAATTGTTCTTCGCTTCACATTTTTACGTGCAATATACATATCTACAACACTATGTAGGCGCACCAACAAGTAAGCTCTCATGGTCCAGAGTACTGAAAAACATCTTGATAGAACCAGGGTTAATTTACTTTTTCCTGACAGTTCATAGGGCTTAGATATCTTAAATATGAGGTCCTAACGGTAGCACGGCTGGGTGCGTTATATTTTGGAGTTGCGTTCCCTTGCTCTTTCAGACAGCATGATGAAGGTCTAGGAAGAAGGCACTCAGCAGGGTCATATAACATGAAGTCACGTGACACAACACTACTTGCATGGTGGCACCAAATGTGAGAAGGATGCAAGCTTATCATGGTGTTGAACAATAGAAAAATTAGGATCTCACTTATTTTAGATTCTTTCTCCAGCGTTACGGATATTAATCTGGTAGGAGTCAAAAAGTTTCACATAGGCTCTTTTTTTCATAACGTAACACATTATTAAAACATCCTCCGTTCCGTGCTCCATTTAAAATAGGACCATGTGACGAGGACATACTTTTCGTATTTTGCAAGGAGATAAGTATGACTTTGGTAATAATAAGTAATACATGTGGGATATCAGTACTCCTTGATATTGGCCTATAATAAGACATATAGAGGCCAAAAGTTTAGAATCTAAGAACATTTAAAGATGTTGACTGTTCTTTTTTTTCAATATCATTTTGTTTCAGCTCTAAAGGAGTTAAGTGCTCTACTCCTTTCTCAGAAGCCGTCCAAGTGTCAAACATCAGTGTATTTGAAAGCATCTAGTGCAGTTTTATGATATTATTAATCTTTGTTGCAGAAAGCCCAGCAGGTGAAAAAAATGAAGACAATTTAGTAAATAATGGGCACCGAGATGACTTATTGTTTTCCTGCAATGAGGAATAAGTGCAGTTTATTTTGTGACCTTTTTTCCAGCGGCTGCCAAGAAATCAGAGGTAATAAAGTTAGCTGACTCTTACTTGAAGATGAAGAACATATTTATTTAAACAGCTTATTCTCCTTTCGACTTTCTTAAATCCTTATTTATGGCATCTAACATCTATAACATCTAAGCATGTGTTTTACCACGTAGTTAAAAGAAGAGTAGAATGCATTTAACTAAATTATAAGTCACTGAGTTGTGGTCTCTTAGCATGGGAAAAGAGTTACGGCAGTATTTTATGGTAGCGGGGCCCAGGTCAATCATCCGTAATTCTAGTCACATCTGCTCATAGGGTTCCCAACTTTTGGGCACTCTTGAAAAGTTTGGATCTAGGGGTGTGGCTGCCGTGTAAATTAACTAAAAATCAGAAAAATAGAAAATATGCCAATTTCATCTTGGGACATAAAAAGATAAATCTAGCACCATTCCATTGCTGTCCAGGTGAAATTATTACCCACGTTTCTTTCTCCAGAGCTCCTGCTGGTGAATATGGTGGAGAAGCCACCAGTTAAAGAAGGCCACCAGAAACAAATGCCATGTATTTATAGTGATAACAAAAGTTCTGCAATCTGGTTTATAATTTCTATTGTAGTAAAAAAAAGAAAAACAGCTGTTTCTATTCTGTGTGCAGTGAGGTGTACAATTTTTTTTTACCCAATGAATATCAGTGGAGTCCTTAATACCCCATAGGGTTAAAAAAAAAAAAAAAGAACCACACTTGCTCAACGCCGAGATCCGGTAGGCTTATCCCTAGACAGGTGCTCTGCAGTGCTTGAGCACAGCTACCATGATCAGATGCTGTTATAAAATTGGGAGCCCTTACAATCAGAGTTTTTATTGTTTAGTAAGAAATATCACAATAAAGCCTTTGTTCAGAAGGGAGCGACCTGTCCTTCTGCACACCGTGTGCCATTTAAAGGTTTAATGGCCCCACTTATGAAAGGGTATATTTTCTCTTTAAATAGATTGTGCTGCTGTCAGCAGGAGAACACATCAAAGGGAAAGTGAAATCAACTATCTAACTGATTATACAGTACAATACTTTACAAGAAAAAAAGATTAAATGAATTATGTCTCGCTTCCGATTATTATCATGGTGTGCACACTCCTAGATAAGTCTGGCTCTTATTTTGCCAGACGGAACATTGGTTCTTCTGTTTGAGTATAATTCTATAAGAGAAACCCCCTTTTCAATTTCAGATTCAATACTTTTATATCTTATTATTATTAACTTTTATTTATTGAGCGCCAACAAATTACTCAACGCTGTTCAAGGAAACCGTGTATCATGGGTATGACTTAAGGTATGTTGGCATAAAGGTAGCTTGTATGAGGAAGGAATGTAGGCCTGACTTTGCCCTCAGTAATCTCTTCCTTTGACCAGACACTTAGGAATATTAGATTATTAGGGGAGTACATCGCTATCATGTATTAGAGGCACCTTCAGAGCTGATCTTTTTCTGAACAGAACATACAGCCACTTAAAAGAAATTCCACATTTCTGTACTCATCTTAGTACAGTAAGCATATATTTTTAATTATAAATGACCAATTTTGTTACACTATAGTAAAAACTCAAACTCAGTAACATGATGGAGATCAAACCAACAGAGAAGTCTATGAGCATAAAGGAATACACCAATTTAGTTATTTTTATATTATCAGTAGTTTAGCCAGCGCCAGACTTTGCACCAGGCATCCCAGACACTTGTGTTGGTCACAGGGGTGCTGGGCACTGGGGTATTCTTCTTGGGGAGTCAGGTCTGAAGTGATGGTAACCCCTTGGCCTCTTTCCTCCCCTGGTGTTTCTCCTTTCTAAAAGATCAAAACTATTGTGTACACAACACATAATGCTATCTAAAATGGAGAAACATGGCGGGGGGACGACAAAGAGTATTTTTGCTTGGGGTGCCATTTGCTCTAGGACCGGACCTGGGTATGACTGGAGTCAATGGGATGATTTCATGAAGTTCAAAAAGATATATAAGTTTTGTCCACTCACGACTGTACTTGTTTGACTTTGAGTATATGTGTGTGTGCAGATATGTGAGTATATGTAAAACAGAGTAAAAAGTGGAATATGATTTTTTTTTCGCTTTTCATTTCATTTTTTTCTTAAATTCCCTATAGAAAGCAAACCAAAAAAAAAACCTCTTAATTAACTTTATATTGCAGCAGTTTTCTTTGTCTGTTTCTGAACGGGGTTAATAGTTTTTTCCCCATAATCCTCTCAGGGTTGTCTTAAAGTTGTATTTTTTTTTATAATATCCAGCACACAACAGACCTACCGACATCAGAGCTAGAAACGCAGTCTTGCTCAAGGGTGAGCGCTTTTTAGAAAGAGGGTACGCTCAGGAATATATCCATTAATACGCCTGTCACATAACATTCCAGTGTTCTCTACAATGTAAATTCAGTGCAAACCTAGACCATGCATTACCAGGGTCACCCTGCTTATTGCTTTATGACACCGGCAGATTAAAGGGGCAGAGGGGCTCATATTAATTTTCTTCATGTTTGACTAGCAATGCTTCCCATAGCGAGCAGAGCACAGGTTGAAAGCTCCTTATTGTAAATCTCGTGTCAGTCATTTGGAAATGACATGCTGTCCTGCTGTTGAATAAACATACCCTATAATATCATATTAAACCTTAATCACTCTGTGGTCATCTACAAAAGCCTTCAACTTAAAAATAAATGTTGAACTGCGATATGAACACAGCCATACTACCGCTTCCAAAAAATGTTTTATTGAATTCTTAATGTAATTCAGCTTTTATAATCTTACATTCTTTTATTTCTGCTTTCATTTGTATACTTTAATTATACCTTCCTTTTATTTTCATTTTAATTAAATCATTTTTATAGATGTTATAAAATCACCTTTTTTTATATTTCAGTATATATTGTTACTTTAATAATGAGTAGGAATTTGAAGGATGAACCCGAGAGATAACAGGCATTTTTGGGGCATTCCAAAACATGACTTTCTATGGGAGAGAAATGCAGAAGAAAATTGAGAGAAGTGGGTTGAGAAGTTAAAACATAATAGGTAGAATAAAGGTGTAAACAAAAGCAGAGACAGGAAATATTACAATTTTATACTGGCACCAAATCACAGGATGTTGAAGAACTTGACAATGCTGGCAGATGCCCAACTTTGTTACATTTTAAGATGATTGACTTATTCTCTGACAGGTGAGAATGCAAGAAGGAGCTCTCTTAAGATCTTAGACCAAGGAGATCGTAGACCGGTCTAATTCAACGGTAGATGACCTATCTAAAAATATCCATCCTGTATTCATGGCAGTGGCACTGTGTGATGATCATACCTGGGATCTTCCAAGATTAGGCTACCCAGAGCGCTCCCTTTTCTATGGTTAGCCGTATGTGAAGGGGGGGGGGGGGTTAGCCACACAAGCCCCAGTGAGCCGCTAAGTGGGCAGAAAATGTGAAGGGGCAGGGAAAAGAGGGCAATGAGTAGGCAGAATACGGGTTCTGCTCAAACCTATAGAACTCCTAGGTATAATTATGACCATTGTTAAATTAGGACTTCATTTTGGAAAGGTTTGGGATGGCTTGTAAAATGTAATCCTCAATAACCCCTCTGACTACCCTTCTTTTCCTGTCTCATGAACCCCCACCATTTCCTTACTACTATTGTAAAAACTTTCTTTAGACTGTCTTTAATAAAATGCGAGAGGTCTAATTTGACTTTTTTTCAGTCCTATTATTTCCCAATATTCGGCTCCCCGTGCAGTGAGCAACACTCCATTAATGCACAGTAACCACAGGAGACAAAACATGCTCTATAAGTTACTGCTTGCAATGGATTTGGAATTTCATTATTAACATATAACTGTATAATGTTTTTACCATGATTCTTTATACACTCTGTCATGGCTGGTGTTTATGTTCACAATATATATATAAAACATGTACTAGTCTCATGGGCCTGATTAATTGCTTCATGCACCATGATTAACACTATAAATCTGGAAACCACCACTGAACAGTGGGCATTTGTGACTTTCTTATGCAGCCTTCACCATGATCCTAAGTTATAATTACAGACCTTTTGACCACAGCAATATTACCTGCTGAGTTTCGTACTCGCTGTACTGATTCAGCCTCTCTCTCTCTCTTTCTGTTCCCAAGGTGAACAAAAAAACTAAAAAGTTAGTTTTAAAACCTAGTTCGAATTTGGTTGTTTTTTAATGTTAATTTATAACAAAGGAGAAATAGAAAGTTAAAACCAAATTACAAAACTAATAATGAAACCAATAATAAAACTTTAAATCTGTGATTTGGTTTTGTATATTAAAATTGTTTTCATATAGTAAAAAAATCAGTCACACTATGAGTTGCCCATTAAAATACTTTCGTATCTTTTTTTCTCCTCCAGGTGAGATCAAATTATCTGCATGTAATGCTTTCTCTTTGGTGTTACAACTATTTTAACTATTCATGTCAGCCCTTCCTACCCGAGAAAGAGACATAGACTGGGTAAGAAAAGGCCATCTCGCAATCCATGAGCCACCACACAGCTCCAAAGACAGTTATTACCCCCAGATTCCAATTACAGCCTCTCCTAAGGCCTCATATTATTTGTCGGTATGCAACCGAATAGAAGTTCATGAATGGAAAATCTGACCATAACTGCCCTAGACATGAAGGATGAAGTGAGTGAGAGGAGTTGTTCAATATATACCCACACCAATAACGAATTACATATAGACAACTGCAACCTACAAAGAAAACAAATACTAAACATGTACAGGATAAAAGTCATGCCTTAAGCTCCTTAAGAGGCTTGATTTTCTTGCAGGGTTTCTGAATAGTGCTCATAACTTATATTATTATCTTGTACTCCTAGACCTGTGTGCGCTGTTTTGCCCTGCGCTGCTGTCCCTCTTGCCCATGTCGAGTTATTCCGATGGTTTCATTCCATTCATTGGATGGGTTACCTTTCATGGAATGTCATTGGACTAATTGAGGGAAAGGTTTGGTGACACTGGAATCAAGCTGTAGGTATGTAATAAAATCTAGGTGAAGCAATGTACACTCTGCATTCCGTGTGCTATTGGTAACTCCCTAAAGTTATTCTGTGTCCTAAGCACTTTCCTATTTTGCTACTGTCTGCATAAAACTGTAACAAACTGGGATGTATGACAGGGAACCCATTACAATTTATAGTAAAAGAGATTATCTTCTCAGTTGTAGTGTAGATACAAGGGATGAATGAAATTATTTCTACTCAGTGATACAATAAACGACACAACAAAACCTCTTCATTCTACAGAGATCTCTTATGTCGAGCATTTACTTGCTGCAATTTAAGGAGATATCTACTTCCTCCCTGGTGTGTGAATTCTACGGAATTCTATTTTTGACTATCATAGGCTTCTTCCAAATAAAAAAATAAATGTCCTAATACACTATTTTTTTTTGAGGTCACATTTTCAGCATCACATACGTTAGATAATCCTTTTACGGCAAATCAAAATATAGTTGTAATGTACACTGTCCATGGTACTGACTAAAATAAATATGGCATACACCGATCAGCCATAACATTATGACCACCTGCCTAATATTGTGTAGCTCCCCCTTTTACTGCCAAAACAACCCTGACCCGTTCAAGCATGGACTCCACTAGACCTCTGAAGGTGTGTTGTGGTACCAAGACGTTAGCAGCAGATCCTTTAAGTCCTGTAAGTTGCGAGGTGGGGCCTCCATGGATGCATCCTGGTGCAATGGGTTCTCCAGGTAAGTGGCAATTTTTTGTGCTTCTAACACCTCAACTTTGAGGATAAAATGTTTACTTGCTGCCGGATATATCCCACCCAATAACAGGTGCCATGATAACAAGATTATCAGTGTTATTCCCTTCAGCTGTCAGTGGTCATAATGTTATGGCTGATTGGTGTATACTGGCATTTGTACTTTATAACTTATATGATGCCATAAAGATTAAAAAATAATTCACCTTCATGACATAGGAACCTTTTTTAACTGAAATCAACTGCCAGGTCCACCTTCTTCCTGCAACACCCTTAAAAAGTGACCCTCTACACAATTGAATTTCCCGCCTTTTGCAGATATGTTGCCATCCTCGGATTCTTGCTATTCAGTCTGTTGCCTATAGGAATTATAGGATTTTAAGGTCCTGTTTTGGGAGATTTACTAGTAATTATCAGAACGGCTGTGTCTGCCACCACTTCACTAGAAACATATGTACAAAAGATGAAGATGGCTGTATCTATTTTAACATAACCATTCATTAGAAAGAAATAAAATACATAAAACAATACATTTAGCCTTAATTCCTAAAATTACATTTTTACCTATATATGTATTAGTTCCCTGTACCACAATAAAGATATAACCGTATTGTGACAACTAAGCATAGTAGGTAAAGCGAGAACAATTTATAAATTTAATCTAAAGTATTCATGGCTACATTTTCCCAGTAACATAGGGTTCATAAATGTATAAAAATGTTTATTGGACTCTTTTAAGATTTGGAGCCTGACTCAGTTGAACAGGAAGCCTACTATATGCACAAAAGTATTACTCATGAACTAATAAGCAGATGTGTTGCAGATGGTAAGAGCGTGCCCTACGCATAAAATCTTTCACTTTATGGTCCCTTCTATATATTGCAAAGCAATAAGTGTGCTTTTAAAATTTTCACGTCCAACTACATGCCTTCATATCAGCAATGTTTGACTCAACTGCAGAACTAATTTTGGAAATAGCAGATCATCCCCAGCTATTTAATCAATAACATCCCCAAGATGTCTCATATCTATCACCATCCTTTCTCCATACTTCACTCTGTCACCTGCACTTCACAATTATCCCCCATTTTACATTTCCACATCCCCCCACCCACCTCCTTCTTTTGCACTCAATTAACCATATGAAAGTGTGACCCTTCTTTTTAGAAAGAAGCTTTTAGATTAATCATATTACCTTAGGTTTCCAAATCTCAGTGGCTCCACGACCTTTTTTTCCTCTTAGAATCCATTATCTTAAACTAGCACAATAATCCTAGCTTTAGGGAGGGAGAGAGGGAAGCAGAAATCAGACCTAATAGATGGCAAATAAGATTAATCTATGATCTAAGTGCCGATTACACTTGGCCCTGCCCTTGAACGTCCCATTCTAACCTTGAGAATTATATCTACTAAAACTGTGGAGCTTGATTCAGGGGTTCTAGGTGTACGCAGAAACCAATAAGACAGCTTTTCAGTGCTTAGTTTAACTCAAATTATTTTGTTTCACTCTTTTAAAGTCAGATATGTCAAGTGGATGTACTATTGTGTTGGTAGATACAATGTGTAAAATCCATGTTGATTGTTTTTGTCTACAATGGAAAATAAGATGATTACTGAGACCGAGTGTTCTTTTACGTCAAAGTAGCTTAATCAAATTTCAATTATTGCTGCTTTATAAATGAATAACAATAATAGTAATGTATATACCCCCATATATACAACACAATAGTGTAATAAATAAAAAAAATATATGTGTAGTGAATAATATATTGCACTACACATATATTATTCACTACACATATATTTTTTAATTTATTACACTATTGTGTTGTATATATTTTTTCCCCACGTTTATGCGCCCCTCTTGTTGATATATCATTGTGGAACACTTGTGAGGAGTGTTATTTTGGGAGCTGCGGAACCTGTAGGGGTATATATATATATATATATATATATATATATATATATATATTGATATATATATTTTTATCAGGGGTGCTCTGAATTTCCTTATATATGGTGAACCAAAAGATTCCCAATTAAAATACAAAAGAAATGAAATTTAGCATCGTGCAGAATTGTACCAATAAACAAGTATCCATGTGAGCATTCCTAAAGAAAGAAAATGTATAAACCACAATGAAAATTCCACCCCCAACAAAGTACACTTAGTAAATAAAACACTTGGAGCAACTCAACATAGGTATACATGGAACACATTCAGCTACCTAAATTTAAAACATTATTAGCATTGGTATATACATTTAATAATTAAAAACATTTAAATATTTTTCAACCTTACCAAAGTTGAATTTTTATGTGCATATTTGTCATTGAGTATTTAAATATTATCTACACCACAGAATTTAATGGCGGATAAGAATAATTCAGCCCAACTAGTCTGTCTATTTTCATATATCATAACATAAGGATGCTTAATTTAGAATTAGTTTCTGGAAAACTTCACATAGCAGTCATGTTATCCTGTACTCCTGTATAATATATTCATGTTCTGTACGTGTCCAAAAAAAGGTAAGAAATGTGAGAATTGTATGTGAGATTTTGCTGTAATTGCTGTGCCCAACTGGAAAATGTTCAGCTGCACCCAATTCTCACTTAGTTTAAAACACTGAACAGTGAGAAAGAGCCATCAAGAAGATGATTTGTCATCTGAGCCAAAGAAGGGCTTACAAAAGCTATGATGTCTCGGTAGCTTGATCTGATGAAAGGATACTATAAGCAGGCACTACACGGTTTGGGACATAGTTGACTTTGCTAGGAATAGCGTGTATAACCTTAGGTTCCAGGATTATACACTTTGAAGCCACAATGCTCACAGCCATGAAGAGAATCTTGGATATAAGAGAAAAATAAAGAACTTACTATCAGTCAGCTGTAAACCGGTTGTCATTTTTTATTTCCTATGAGAGGTCAAATTGTGATTCCAAAGAGTTATCCTGCCCGTTGGAAAATGTAGCACTCTGTTGATCGGGTTCTAAGGCAACATTTAGATTTTTTTTGTACATGCAGTAGCTTAACATTTGCAACCCCAGTGAATGGGAAATCCTGTGTGTTTCACACTGTAACCGCAATTGAATTAAAAGGGTCACCACTAAAGGTGATGACTTAAGTCGATTTAGATCTCTTGCTATATAACTGCATTTATCTAATGGAACCTAAGAGAACAGTGTTGTTTTCATTCATAAAAACACCAAATTAAAAGAACTGCTTGCCCTATTTCACCATCACATTTACAAAAAGTATATATTTTCATTAAAAAAAAAATAATACAAACTCAAAATTAGTATAGGAGCAGCTAGAGCAACAGGATACTGATAAGCATGTGGATTCTCGAGAAAAAATATTTTCGTCAACAGAGTTCAATAAACATGTAAAATTATAACATTTTACCCTTTTCCCCAAAAAATCTTTCCATGAGCGTGAACTCCCACAAGTGCTCACAATAACATCTATCATTTTTAATGAATTTAATATAAAGCTTGTTAAACTAAAATAAAATCATAACATACAAAAGGGAGATATATATATATATATATGTATATATATATAATCACCCACATGAAAAGAAACCTTAAACAAGTAACATGATGAGAATTATACATGTGAATTAAATATGGCTGGATGAATATAAGACAATCCTATGCTTTTAATTACACAATAGGGACATTTATAAAATGTGGCATTATTTATGCATAATCAGCGTGGAGATACTATAGTCGTTGAACAACTCTGAATAAAACTTCATTGCTTTCTGTAACATTGTGTATCCTACATGAACAACCAGCCTTTATATATACTTTTGTTGTGGATGCGATATCGGAAAAAAAAAATTTGAGGCTTGTACACACAATTACATAACACTGCATAAAACTGCGTCACACATACACACGGTGGACACTCATAATGACCTTGTCACAATCAATGGACTTTCTTCTCCTCACCCCACCCAGCACGTAATGATGGAGGCAAACCGATATTTCGTTTTGTTTTATTGACCTTTATTTATTGCTGATACTGTATTGGTTGTTTTATATTTCTTTTTTTTCTTAATCTTCGTGTGTTCCTGGCACAACAAGGATATATACTTATTTGAAATAAGTGTACTTGCCACAATCTATGGAAATTTTGACTGCTATTGGTTGCCGCTGTTTTCGTAAACCTAACAAAAAAATTATAGGATCACAATGTCTTTTTTTTTTTTATTTCACCATTTTGCTCCAGCGACCATTTAATAAAGCAGCACCATTGTCCTGTTTAATTAATGAAGGGGTTAACTAGTACTAGAACTATACATTCCGTCGCCATTGAGTCAGGAAGACTAATGAAATTTCTTTTAATTTGTCAGGAGGAAAGTGCTAATGTTAAAAGGCATTTAATAAAAAGGGTTTTTTTTTTAAAGGATGCCTTTAAGTAATTACTTCAAGTGTTTTAGGTCTGTTCACTGGAATATTTACTTTACTGTCATGCGGTGCCAAAGTATAATTAAATCTCTACCACATTTACATTCTATCTCTCTTTAAATGTGTTATTTTATTAACAATTACTGTACATTTTGGATGCATCACGTTGGATGTTGTATGAATTTAAAAGCTGTCCACAAAATCCTTCACCAAACTCGTGGGTTAAAAGGTGCATATGCAGCGGATGGATGGATTTATTGAAAAGCTGCCATCTACCATACTGCGTAAAGCGAGACAGAAAAACCTAACCAATAGATGTGGATGGCCAGGCTGTCCCAGAAGAGCTGCTGGTTAAGTCTGCTTCTATACAACAAGAGATGGCATAATGAAAAGAATTGATTCTACGGCTATCTCAAGTCCCTCATTGCACCAGGGCAGACCCAGAAAAATTAGCCTACACGGCAGAAAAAATAGATGAGTTAGTAGTCTTAGTAGTCGTCTGGTCCTATTCATTTTATCGTATACTGAGCCTTTTGAGAAGTGTATGTATGTAGGAGCTTATGGTAAAAAAATACGAATTACATGGTAGAAAATTTAGTAGTAATTATGGATTGAAATATATATATAATATATGTAAGAACGCCGGTTGTTCAGTTTGCTCAAACTGTTGGCATAGTTTATATCTATGCAATTCCACAGATATACCTCCATGGGTGATTAGTACTACAGCCAAAAGATCTCCTTTTAAATGTTCACCTGTAGAAAAAAAAACATACATTTCTTAAACATACCTGTTTGAAGGGACCTTGAAATTACATCAAATAAATATAGAGATTTTTACCATTTCTGTTCACTTCTTAAAAGCATGATTTGGTTCCCCTTGCATCACTGAACCATGACAACACAATTGTATAAGTCAATTTTAAGACTACTTAAATTATTTGTCAACTGGATCAACCTAGTGCTTCCAGGTGGAGACATCTGTATATTTTGGCTTTTCAATGGTTTATTTAGTTCCTTATGGTTAAGATTATAGAAAAAGATGAAGAGGTACAATAGACGTTACGAACATTATAATATGTGGTAAAAGAATGATAGAGCTAGTGAGTGGGTCCCAGCTAGTGAGTGGAGAATCTGTATAGAAGTATAGTCTATTTTCCTCACTGTTCCAACCACTCAAAGATTGGGGTGTCTGCAAACAGACGAGAGCAGCGACACAAGGAATGGATAAAGGACCTTAGGAAGACATACAGGGACAAACAAAGGACAGATATTAATTTTATCTCTTTTCTCCAATTCTATTACTTACAGGGTAGGTCACCCGTTTCTCCACAGGTCACTCTTGCAACTTGGTCAGTAATAGGTTTCACCCAATCATTGCCCTCTCGATTGTAGGGTTGACTGGAGTTATAGCTGACGTTCAGATGGAAATGGATGCATCTCAAGGAAAGAAACGAAAAGACAAGAAAAAGAAGAAAGGAGCTAAGGTGAAACACGCAAATTTGCAAATTTGCTAGCAACCGTTAATACAATTTTTAAGTATACAAAACACATGATCTACGGTTCATATTTTGTAAAAAAAAATATTCTTTGAATTAAGAATAAATATTCCAAATAAAATACAAAACTACAAACAATACATGTTCATTTAATTTCATAACTAATGTAGAAAAAAATTGCTATACTGAAATCTCAGTGACATTTACTGTGACTAGAATGTATTGATTATATCTTCAAGATATTTCTTTTAACATCCAAAATTTGGTTCAGGGATTTTCTTCAAACCTCTCTCTGTCTCTGACTATTCTTACGTTAACGTTTTCTAATTCACTTTCAAGACTCTCTTCCTCAGCTTTTCTACTTTATTATCCAAAAGGAACTTGTCAGATCAATATGTACTTTTTGGTAGGGCAAAGAGAGGTATTCAATTAGCTGAAAGGCAAGTTAAAGCCATTAATCAATTGGTTATAAGAGGCACAATCTCCATGTTATTTTGCTAATTTTTAACTAGTTTTAGGTGGCAAGGGCAATAATTAAATTATGTGCCGTGTATGTTAATATATCAATTTCAAATAGCACCTGGCGTTCTCTGCTTGTTAGCTCTTTTCGCTTATGCTCGTAGTCTATGTGTTGGGAAATGATGCGGCTAGCTGACATATGATGTCATATCCTGACTCTCTGTTTGGTTTATTATGGAGCAGAACTGTATTTGCAAGAGTAATAAGGGAAAAATCCTAATTAAAATATGATGCGTGATGAATAGTTCAGTTAGTGAGGTGGCATTCAGGAAATGTCACTGATTTATGCATAGGGTTGGACCTTCATCATGCATAGTGAAGCTGAAACTCTATTGTCAGGACATATCATGCTAACATCTTGGTGTTCCCCGTAGGCTTCTGTAACATGGATAAAGCAATGTACCAGTCAGTGTACCAAGTTTCTAGGTTTGTATACGGTTTAATGAACATTAAAGTGCACTATGGTTCTAGAGCTTTGAAGCGTATTCTAAACCCCATGGGTTTTAATGCAAAACATCATTGCTTTTGATTTGCTGCCAAAGGAAAGACCGAATTTGAACTTTTGGCCACCCTGTTCATCCAGGCTGTCTGTTAAATTAAAGGGGTGAAGCATCTCTCACCTCCACTGCAGCTTCTGCCGGCAAAGGTTCCTGGGAAATCAGATCTTTGTCGCCGTGACAAGATGCATATGCACATTTGCAAAATAAACCCTGCAAATATTGTGTCTGAGAGCTATATTCAGCCCAGGTGCATCTTGTTTTATAACCGGCGGCTCGCAAACAACATGAAAGGTTATCTTTGACAAGTTTTTTTATCTATTATTTTCTACCAGTGAAATGCTATTTCTCGGGAAAAAAAGCTCTGCGGAACAAAATAACAGTAAATCCTGATTGAGATACATAAACCTGCCATTGATATCACATAATATCAGTGTTTTTTCTCACTCGATACAGGCGTTTTAAAGATAAATGGTAAAACAGAGCTGGAAATCCATCTGGCTAGCTGCCTGCTCTAATGAATAACCCCACTTTGGCTCCTGCGATGTAAGCAGAAAGTTCTCTCCCGGCCGCTTTCGTCTGTCATGAATCTACAAGACAGCCGACATAATATCAAGGCGACAACAGCGTGCTAACAGTGAACGCACTTCCATTTTCTTTGCTTTCTATTGATTTTCACTTAATAACTGGCAAAATACTAAACGCCAGCCCTGAGTACCTTATAAATCCTGCCTGAGCTTTTTATTGAAGAGAATTTAATAAAAACAACCGTCGAGGCTGAGGGATTTTTCTTCTGGACGCAACAAGGGAAGGCGGACGGGGGGTTAAAAAAGGCATTCATTTGAATTTTTTAAAGGGACTCTCATCAAGGACACAGGATAGTGAGCAAAAAAAAAAAAAGTGTGTCTTTCGGAAGGGATGGGATTTAACCACAGAAAGGAAAAAATAACACGTGGGCGCGGAGAACGTCTCTAGATCACATAGTCAGAAATGAACGGCAGAGGTTATGTTATCACAAAGGACCGTTATGATGACCATCAAGAAACAATGAAGAAGAGTATAATGCTTCTTACAATATATTAGTCAATTATATTAGAAATCTTATCACAAGATCAATGTGATTTTGGCGTCTCTTTATAGACAGTATATAATCTAAATAGTGCTTAAATAGTATGTCAGCTCTTATATCACATGTAATACAAAATGATTTCTTAGAATATATTATCAAATACTTTGATTGTGATTGTGTAGATGAGGTTTGCATATTTAGAACTTTTATTTTTGGGTGAGAAGAAGATAATGTTATACATCAGTAATGGCGAGATCAAAGAACACTAGGTATGGCTTTTGCTTAACCCTTTCAGCAAAGAGACCCTGGTAAAGCAAATGCCTTAAAGATTAGAAATACTTAGAGCAACAAGATTCAACTTGGAATATGCATTTTGTGTTTTATCTACCGCTTTCAAAAATATAAAGTTCTGGGCATTGTAATTATCTTTCATGTATACATAGCGCCAGCAATGTACGCAGTGCTTCATAATACACTAAAACTAGAATTGACAGACTAAGACAAACCAATACATTAGGCAAAGAGGGCCCTTATCGGAAGCTAGCAATCTAGAAGCAAACATCATATTGATGCATGAAGAGAAACATGTTATACAAAAAATGAAACAAGACAGATAACAGGTTTAAATGCACAGAATGTGTTAAAATATGGTAGCCATGTCACTTTTTCAGTATACCTGCAGATTCAGCTGCTTTGGATGTAGAGGCTGTGTCTGGCAAAAGATCCCTGTACGGTAAATGAAGAGTGTAATATCTTTCAAAAGCCACGGAGACCAGCGTACAAGTCACAAACGGCAGCAAGAAATGCCGCAAGATTTTACTAATAGCCGACAGTGGGTGGAAGTGGTCAAAGAGGACTGTAAATACTCCAAGGTAAATCACCTGTCCCAGACCTTATGTTCTAGGATTATTTTTATGGACATCTATTAAGAGTCTGTTCTACAATTAAATATACTGTGTTTTAAACCATATACCAACACTTACAATCGCCTTCATCAGTTTCACCTTTAAACGGTTAAATTTAAACTCAATATTCTTAACCCTTCTTCTTTGATGAGTAATTTGTTATTAGGAATTTTTGCCTTGCACAGGTTTTTTTAGTTTAAATTAATAAGGTAATTTAACAAACTCTATGGGATTTTTGAAGAACCCATGAACATGTCAAGTGGACACAGATTAGAAGAGCTCTGATCCAGGACAGTGCTGGGGACTTTTTTTGACATGAAAATCAGAAACTTGTACTTTGTTAAAGGAAAAAGTACATTAGAATATGACAAATATTTTCATTACACAACATGCACCTTTTACTTGCAATGTAATATGAAAAGGAGACCTCTGAGGTCCTGAAAAGCTTATGTCATTCTACATCATGGCTGCAGAACTCCAGTCCTGAGCACGAGCCATCTCAGTTAAAAATTAAATTACCGTATTTTTCGCTCCATAAGACGCAGTTTTTTTCCTCCCAAAGTAGGATGAAAAATCAGCCGCGTCTTATGGAGCGAAGATGCAGGCAGGAGCGCTTCAACTCCTGTGTTGGAAGCGTTTGTCTCGGGTGCCGGCGCTTTACGCTGGGCGCCGGCATATGACGTCAGACGCCGGCGCTCAGCAGTGAAGCGCCGGCACCCGAGACAAACGCCTCACGCTTCCAACACAGGAGTTTAAGGTAAGTGACCGGGGCGGCGGCGAGATCCTGAGAAGGGGGGGTTAGGGAGTTAGAGGGGAGATCCTGAGAAGGGGG
>VKOC01015393.1:0-10180 GCA_009364415.1 Spea multiplicata | reverse complement strand
ACCTCGAGGCATTCAGCAACGCCGCGATCGGCACGAAGGGGCCATCTCTGGCCCCTCCACGGGGCGTCAACATCCGCCATACTTTGTATGGCGGCGGACGCCCGTTTTAAAGCGTTTAGGAGGCGATCGTTGATCGCCTCCTAAACTTAAATGGTGTCGCTAGAATGCCTCCATCAGGAGGCATCCAGCGACACCAAACACTAACCTTTTGATGGGCTGTGACCGCTCCGGAGAGCGGTCACAGCCGCAGCTGCCGTTGATCTTCGCCATCAAGTAAGATGGCCGCCGCACATAACAGGAACCAGCAAGTAAAATTTAACAAAAGTTCGCTAGATGGTCTCCAGACCATCTAGAGAACTCTGGCTCCACTTGCAGGTTGAATACAGGTACTGCATTCACCATGCAAGTCAATGGAGCCCAGCTTTCTAATCACAGTGTGATTAGTAAAAATAAATAAAAAAATAAAATAAAATAAAATTAATAATAATTAGAAAAAAATAGTAAAAAAACAGTAAAATGTAAAAATCATTTCCCACTGATGTCACTATCAGGGGAAACTCCAAAGTTGAAAAAAAAATGTTAAAAAAAAAAGCAAAAAAAATAAAATATATATATATCAAAATATATTTTTGAGCAAGTCCCTAAAATATAGCAATATTAGCTAAACAATTCTCGCATGGAAAGAGTTAAAATACTGGCATATTAAATGCCCGTGGGGTGTCTACTTTTAAAAAATGTATGATTTGATGGGGTAAATTGAATTGGCCAGGTTCAACAACGTCCCAATTAACACGGGGGGAAGGATGGCCACACATCTAATTTCCAATTAGAAAAATGCACACGTACCAAATGTGGCCTTTTAGTTCCCCAAAAAATGACAAACCCATGCATGTGGAGTATCACTGCACTCAGGAGATGTTGCTGAACACATATTGGGGTGACAGCGGCATATACCAGGAGCTGTAAATTCATACATAAAGTAGGTGTGTGTGGGAAAAATACACACACAAAAATACTACTGCAAACTTTGAAAAAATGCTGGTGGTAAAATGTGTGCATGCAAAGAGTTAAAATACCAGCATTTAAAATACCCTGTGGTGTCTAGTTTTGAAAAATGTATGGTTTTGTTGGGCACACTGAAATGGCCCGGCTCAAAGATGTACCAAATTGGCATTTGGGGATCCACTGCCCATGCCCTAAGTTCAACATTGAAAAATGCGCATGCCCCAAATGTGGCCCTTTTGCCCCCAAACAGCCAGGCAAAATCATTCATGTGAGGTATCGCTGTACTCAGGAGATGTTGCTGAACACATATTGGGGTGTTTTATGATAGTGACATATACGAGAACTTTTTAATTCATACCTGAAGTAAAATGTGTGTGGGAAACCAAATGCAAAAAAATGACTACCACAAAGTTTGACAAAGACTGGTGGTACATATGGTGCATGGAAAGAGTTAAAATACTAGCATTTGAAATACCCTGGGGTGTCTAGTTTTCAAAAATATATGGGTTTATTGGGCACACTGAAATGGCCCGGCTCAAAGATGTACCAAATAGGGCATGGGCAGTGGATCCCCAAATGCCAAAGTTCAACATTGAAAAATGCGCATGCCCCAAATGTGGCCCTTTTGCCCCCAAACAGCCAGGCAAAATCATTCATGTGAGGTATCGCTGTACTCAGGAGATGTTGCTGAACACATATTGGGGTGTTTTGTGATAGTGACATATACGAGAACTTTTTAATTCATACCTGAAGTAAAATGTGTGTGGAAAACCAAATGCAAAAAAATGACTACCACAAAGTTTGACAAACACTGGTGGTAGATATGGTGCATGGAAAGAGTTAAAATACTAGCATTTGGAATACCCTGGGCTGTCTAGTTTTCAAAAATATATGACTCGATGGGGTAAATTGCATTGGCCGGGTTCAAAGATACCCGAAATGGCACATGGGGGGAAGAATTACCAGATTTGGAAAAATGGCTTTGAAATAGCAAAACGCTACCTGTACTTATTGCCCCATAATGGGTAGAAAAAAGCAAAAAAACATAAAAACATTGGGTATTTCTAAACTCAGGACAAATAGTAGAATCTATTTAGCAGGTTTTTTCATTACCTTTTATAGATGAGTAAAAGATTTTTCAACTAAAAGTTAGAAACAGTCATTTTTTTCTAAATTTTTCACCATATTTTATAATTTTTTTAATAGTAAATAATATGATACAATCAAAACAATGTCATCTAAAGAAAGCCCTTCTTGTCCTGAAAAAAACAATATCTAATGTGTGTGGGTTCAGTAAACGGGAAAGAAGAAAATTACAGCTAAACGCGAGCAGCGCAGAAATGTTAAAAAGGCCATTGTCACCAGGGGAACAAACAGTAAAATCAGCCTTTGTCACGAAGGGGTTAAATTAAGTGTAGAGTTCTAATTAATTGATGTATTTGTTTTGCTCCCCAGATTCTATTGGAATGCTTACTATTCCCGCAGTAAGTATATAAGTCGGCATTACTATACCCGTTCTTTAACGTACATACACTTTAATACTTATTAAGCATATACCTTTATTCTTAGTTAATACTATGAGTACTAACAATATCATGTTTACTAAACGTTCCTTCATAGAACATAATGTTGCTTAATAAGTTCACTCTTTTGTTTTTCCCCTGCAGCTTCCAGCAAATGCATCCTCAGTTTTCTATGACTTGTTTGTGAATGGATCAGCCCAAGATAAATTGGTTTTCTCCAAACAAATTGCATTGCAAATGCAGATAAGGAATGTATCCGTTTTCATACAAACAGATAAGATTGCCTATAAACCTGGACAGCCAGTCAAAATCAGAGTCATTTCAGTATACAGTGATCTGAGGCCATACAAAGGACACGTAGACCTCACCTTAATGGTATGTATGTTGGGTCACCTTCTTGGAAAAGAATACTTAAATATCATAAATGTGGTTTGACGACGTTGTAAAATATTGCATACCAAGGTCCACATGTCTGCTTTAGGACACTTGAAGAGTACCGTACATGCATTTTATGAGTGCCACATTTTCCTAAAACTAACTCTTTTTTAACCATTTCCCTATATCAAAGGCACTTTCTGTGCTCATAGAGTAGGGAGCACGTTTCAGAGTCAAGGCTTTTAAAATTCATTGGTGTTTATGAACATGCCTGGCAATGGAGCCGGTTGAAATTATTTCATGAGAGTTACCACATATATAATTCAGTTTCTGCACACTGACTGTAGGCTGCCATTTTTTGAAGTCTTATATGTGTTGCAATATAACTAGCAGCACTATGATGTATTATTATTATTACTTATTGTTTTATATAGCGCCATCAATTTGGTAGCGCTGTACAATGTACTATTTTTGTCCAGCTCTTCATGGCAGGAACATGCTATGGCATAAGATGACCATAAAACATTCAAAATAAAAATGTATTTTGTGTGTGTATTTTAGTTAGTTATTTATTTTACTTCAACAGGATGCTGAAAATAATATTGTCCAAAAGTGGCTGAACTTGAGCACTGATCTGGGGGTTGTATCGACAGAATTTCTTTTATCTGGCAGCCCTATGCTTGGTTCTTGGAGGATTGAAACTGCGGTAGACGTAAGTAGACTATCTCCCAACAATGAAGACATAAGCAAGCCTTTTAAATGGGGGTGTCCAGAAAGTAAGGTCAGAAAAAAGAATAAAGGAGACACCTGCAAGATCTAGTTGCAACATTTTTCTAGTGACACAATACCTCTAATTTCATATGTGAGGTTGACTGAAAAAAATAAATAAAATCAACTGTAAAATGTGGATATGATTTGTAATGTAGAAAGTGTTTACGAAAATTCATAACCAACTACAAAACATACAATGCCATCAGATGAATTCTATAAATTCTGATTATAATCTATTTCATTATAATTAAAGTCACTCAATATACATATTCTGTCTGACATTATTTTTGTTTGTAAACAAAAGTATTGTTTATTCATTATAAACCCCTCCATGTATCTATTTATTTCTAGAAAACAGACACCACTGCTTATTTTACCGTTGATGACCATGGTGAGTTATGGATGTTTTGAAGTTTGGTAATACTATGAATATTAGGCAAATTATTAATGGTGTGCTTCAATTTCCAATAAGTCGACTGCTGTGAATAGATGTATACCCTGTCTAAAGTCTTGCACATTTTACACTAGTGCAGGAGTAGATAAGAAATTAACTTCTAAGTAATCCAACTACATGTTGGAAGTGGAGATGAAGTTCATCAACATCTATAGATCTACACATTGCCCACAACTTAAAGATGGTGTTTCATGTACTCATCTTTTGTGTTTGGGATATCATCACAATATCCTCTCTAACATATTTCCCCTATCTGCTTTGAAACAGCCTTATTATATGCTGTTTTTGTTTTATTTTCAGTTTTACCCAGATTTGACGTTACAATAAATGCACCAGCTTTCTACGTATTATCAAACCAACTTAACCTGACTGGTACGGTCACAGCAAAGTAAGTCTTATGACGAAATCATATTGACTCAATGCACTATTGACAAAGTGAGTTTCTAAACATGGTCACTACTGAGCAGGAGATCGAGAGTAGATGAAATGCAGGGAAACTGAGAAAATAATTCTGATGAATCCCTCCATAAAGTGTAAAGTATAAGATGACACTTATCGTTAAAGTGCATATGGTGGCTGGAGTCTAGCTTTTAATGTCCAAGACACTAGAGAATGATAAGTAGTTTATCGCAAGGTAATGAAACCTATATTCCCAAATGCTTTCTATGATTTAATTCCTGGATTTCATATTGTTTTGTTGAGAAGTGTTTAACCTTGTATACCATCTAGAAGCCACTAATAAGTTACCCATTACATTGTAACCAGATCAAACAAGTATAACCGCATATCTGGGTGGTGCTAAATACACAATTGTTACATTTATCATATTGTTTTTTTCTGTAGCAATTAGTGGCACTTAAAGATGATTTTGGAAACATGGAACTAAACCAAATGTTAAAATCCAATTTTCAATCAATACCTAATATACTACAGAAAGCTGTATATACGTCCAATGTACAAGGCCAAATTTCCCGCTTGGTAAGGTGTCAAAAGCATGCGTGCACAACTTCAGTCCTCAAGGGTTTACAAACAGGCCAGGGATTCTGTGTATCATGTCCAAGCAGTTTAATAATCTTACAATTGAGATGCCTATGCTTAAACTGGGATATACAAATGCTGTGGCCTGGTTGTGGTGCTTTATGGCTAGATTCTTTCAAATGCTTTTTATTGTGTGAAAGTATCCATGTTCTAAGGTTGCCTGTAATGTAATTCCAGCCATATAACCGATCATAAAGATTTACATGTTAAGAAGGACACCAGTGAGGGTATTGCTCTGAAGGATGTACGTCACCAGTTTATTTGAATTTTGTATTTTCAATGGCCAGGTTGAATCAAATCTGTGTTGTCCTTTCTGTATTCCTCTTCCAAAGCCCATTTGATAGGGTCACTTGTGTATTGCACATAATCGGTTAGCATGTAATAAACTTGTTTGGCTAGTCAAAGTAAGAAACTTCTATTTTTGCTTAACCACAGAATGAATAGATCCCTGCCCTTGTTCATAAATCCAATAAAATGACATTAAGATGTATATCATGTAACCCTTTTTTGTTTATTATAGAAACAACTTTGGAAAAACCATAAAGGGTAATGTAACAGTGTCACTGAATCCTATGTACTATGTGCCCTCCGGTGACTTTACCAAAACATATCTGGTATGTCTTCTATTTTCTATCATAATAAAAAAGTCTTATTTTACAATCAATGAATTAACAAAATACCCTTTAACCACCATCATTTTAAACTTTAACAAATTTCAACTGTAAGAAACATAAAAACATAAAACATACAAAATAAAAATTATAAAATGATATAACTTAATATCATATATATTGTTACGTTTTTATTTTTAGCTGGAGTCAGGATCTGCAAATTTCAGTTTCACATATGAAGAAATTTTAACTTTGTTGAATTGGGGTGCAATTAATATCACAGCCTCTGTGACAGAAGAACAAACAGGTAAAACGTATTATTCAGAAATTATACAATCACCATAAAGTCTTAAGCATAATAAATTGTCAAATTTGCTTTAATGGCTAAGAGTAAAGTAGCTTGCCATATTATTTTTACGTCTTTTTTTTATAACCAAAAGTTAACTTTCTAACTGTATCATTATAGGTATTGTAATGGGTGCATCATCATATACAGTAACAACAAACTCTGAGTACGCACTTTTTATACTTAGTGATCCACGCCTAATTTCACCTGGGCTCAATTTCACGGCAAAGGTATGTTCAAAGAACTGGACACTGGCACTCAAGTGGTGAAATCATAGTATTAAGTAAGCAATGAGGTATTACTAAAAGGCGTGCTGCACATGAGGAACACAATGCTTGATGTGCTGGGTGATGAGGTGGCCCAAATGTTTTTTAATAATGCAAAAGTAGTGTTTGAGATTTCTTAAAACTCTCCTTAACTGATTTGTTAGGACCAGCCAACTCACTTACAAGAATCACATGTCCAAAGCTGTAAAGCTGTAACCAAAAAAAGTCTACAATGGACAAGTTATTCGAATATCAGGGTTGATTTTGATTGTTGTAATTGCATTACAATTAAAAGACAAACAACAATTTAAAATCTTAAATCTTTGTAAAAGAAACTTTGGAAAAGAAACAAGTATGTAAAAAATGTGCTTTGTAGATGGCAAATCAAGACATTGCCATAGAGGTTTTAAAACTATTTTAGATGAATATAGATGTTGTCCTTGTCTACTAATTTCAGGGCAGGCCCTACTACATAAAAGATTCAACAACTAGCGCTCCACGGAACAGAGGATCTCCCAACACTATAAATAAAGAAGTACATACTTAAAAACTGGCACAGCGAGAGGATACCAAAACTAGACAAGCATAGCCACCTTACAAACATAAGGGATGTAGATGAGATACCAGAATCATTCCCTAGATTACATCACATTAACCCAAATATCTGATGTTACGTGGAAGCTTCAGATCCTAAATAATTACCGGATTTAAGGCTTTTGCTTACGTAATGGACAGTATCACAGGTTACTTATGTCTGATGCTGTGGACAGTGGTGTTCTCTGACCTGACTTTGACTTTTTGATATAGACATATGTACTTCACTATTGAATGGTATAAGCTTTTATTGTGTTTATATCCAAAAAACTCACTGTTGAAGAGAGTTAAGCCTGGCCAGGCATAACTCTCTTCAACAGTGAGTTTTTCTCTTGCTTGTTCATTCAAGCCATAGTGGAGATTGTTAACTATTTATATTCTGTTTGTATTTTTTCTTTTTTTTTACATTTGATTTGATTCATGTGTTTTCTGTATTTGTGTATTTTATTTATATTTCTTTCATCAATTTTTACTTGTAACAAATTATTATTTAATATTTACATGTCTTTAGCGCTGTCTTTCTTTTAGTTTAATACTTATTCTTGTAATTTTTGAACAAAAATTGTCTTATGTTTTTTAAATATCATATATAAGTATAATGTATTTTGATCTTTAGTAACCCTTGTTTTATTAAACAATTAGCACAACACACAAATGTATATTATTCTATTGAAATAATGAATATTTCAGCATTTATATAGCGATCTAATGAAAAGTCAATCTAATTAATTTAAGATAAAATTTACCGCTTTATACTTTTTCACAGATGCTGATTGTTCGAGTAGACAATACATCATTAACAAAAGAAGAAAGAGATTCAAATGTTACAATAAAAATTGTACAGTCAACTACTAGTTACTGGTGGTTTCGGTCAAGCATAGAAGAAGATAACTTTAACTCATCTACACCAGGTTTCAGTCCTGACACTGTAATCGTGCAACAGTACGCCATTCCAGAATCTGGATTTATTGTTATTGAGTTTCCGCTAATACAGTCTGTGCAACTGATAAGGATTGAGGTGGGTAAAATAAAGATAAACTTGCAAAACTGTTAAAGGCTAGCCTTCTTTTGTAATGTCCCTTTAATAACGGGTAAAAACTACATTGCCAGTGTTTTTTCTAACATAATATAGAATTGGAAGATATCACATTTATCACATTTATTTTATTTCTATATAGCAATTTTGAGAAACTAGACAATCACAATGCAATGACTGGAGTTGAAATAATTTTCCTAAGGTTTTCTTTGTAAAATCTTCTTAATCAATGTAACAAACATCTAATTTAGCAAGACATTAATAAACAGTAGATTTTTAATTCAATAACATCCTCGGCTTAGTTATGCTTATTTCTGGCTAAGCTTAAGGTACAACATTGTCTTTACAATTACAGTTATGATCATGGAAAGTTTTTTTATGAAGTACAAGTGAGTAAGTCTTAAAAACCATATTTGTTTCTTTTAGGCTCAATATCGGAACACCACTATAAACTGGCTTCTCGACAGATCGTCTGGAATAAACACGTATGCTCAGATCAGAGTCTCAAGTGGAATGAAAAGGGTAACATTTTCAAAATATTTTTTTAATCCACACTATATTAAAACCAGCACACAAGATCCTAAAAGAAATTGAACATTTGTTTATCATACAGCCATGAAAAATGTGTGTTTATTTTAGGTTGGAGAAGCATTCCAGGTAGATGTCAATACCAGTCCGCAAGTTCAGGAACTATACTATGTGGTATGTATTTTTTAAAATGACTTTTTAGTAACATTATTGAATCATTTGGATGGGCTTGGCCACAATGTAAACTGTTGCCATCTCAGACAATAAATCAACATTAATTTTAGTAATGAAACTCTTAATATAGAAAAAGTGACATGAAATCATTAGTTCTCAAAATATCTTCGTATCATGAAAACAATTTTGTTTTTTTATAATTTTTAAGGAACCTAAGCCTAAAAATGGATCACATTTCATTTACTAGGTTATGGCCAAAGGAATAATAGTTGCTGCTGGGAAAAAAACGAATTCATCGTTCACACTCACTCCAGAGCAGTCCTGGGCTCCATCTGCTACCATCAAGGTGTATTTCCTTTACATTAATAGTGACTATGGACAGATAGTGGAAACCTCTAAGACTCTTTACATCAAAGGAGCATTTCGGAACAAGGTAAATACATTGCAAGAATTGCACAGTAGTAAAATGTGTGATCTGTTAGCAAGGAATTAGAATTGATTGAAGCCCATATCAGAAATAGCCACCTAATTTACAAAAATAAAAACCTATGGATGCGAGGGATGTTGCTGAATATAAATCAGGGGCTCTTTCATCATTGGCACCTATTTTAGTTAATGTATATAAAATACATGTGGGAAACAAAAAGGGGAATTTTGATTGGACAAACGTACAGTAAAAATGGCAAAAATCTTCTGTCACTAGAGTGTTCATGAAGGGGTTAAAATAGTTTTCAGTTACACAGAAAAAAAGACGTACTGCTTACTAAACATTTAAAGGAGCACATAATTAGACCTAATTTGTCTTCTGGCTGTTCCCCGTGTTTGGTTATTGTCTTGCAGTAGTACATATAACTATATAGCAGTATGGATAACATTTATCTTACCTCAATATATGTTTTTTTAGGCCTCTTTGTCGTGGAGTAAAAACAAAGCACAGCCTGAAGAAAATCTTTTCTTGACAGTTAATGCAGTAGAATCGCGTTCTCTTGTGGGACTGCGCATTATTGAAAAAACAGCTCAAGAAAATGGAAATGATTTAACTGAAAGCAGAGTGGGTGTATATTCATCTATCTATCTATCTATCTATCTATCTATCTATCTATCAATCATCACAAACTGATGGCATCCAACATGTCAGATTATTACTACTTATATAATGCCAAAAGGTCAAAAAAGGACACTTTAGGGGGCAACGTCACACTACAGTATTAAGAATAATAAATGTTATTTACACACATTCATGTATAAACACATAAATTGTTGTTTATATAGAACTGTGAATTTTAGTGATGTAGAGCACCGTGAAACATTTTTACTCACCAATCATTCTAAGTTCTCAGAAAAGGGGAACATCAGTGGAGGGGACTGTTGCCTGCCGAAGAGGCAACATTGAGAGGCATGTGTATGTTTGTGTACCGTATATTCCGGCGTATAAGACGACTTTTTAACCCCAAAAAAT